>WBMY01006238.1:131475-174681 GCA_013397315.1 Donacobius atricapilla | reverse complement strand
TCAGCTGCCTCGACAACTCCGTTAGCGAGAGACTCGTCCCCAGAAATACCCACGGACCCCCAGAAAACGAGGCCGGGGATGCCCTCCAGCTTGGAAGCGCTTTAATCTCCCCACCGGCGACCCCCCGGCCCGGCAGCGTGCGTGGGGGTGTGCGTGTGTGGGGCTGTGCTCGCTTTGCCGCCCTCCCTCTCCCCCTCCCCGGAGCTCCCACGGCCGGGAGGAGCGGAGCGGCGCGGGCGGGGACGGGCTCGGCGGCCGGGGCCACTTACCGTGGTGCCACACCTCGGGCTGCCCGTGAAAGTACGACCCGATGCCGTGGCCGACGAAGAAGGGGCAGACCTGGAAGCCGCCTTGCCATGCCACGGAGCTGCGGGGGCAAAGAGGACGTGTCAGGATGCGTGCCCCGACCACCAGCCCCGCTAGACGGCCCCAGCCCCTGCTACCGCGTTGCTACCGACACTGGGGCACCGCTTTGCGACCGTTCCGAAAGACAGGCAGGGAAGCGAGCGTGGCCGGGCCATTGTTAGGTGTCAGAGTTAACATGCCTGCCAACAGAGGCTGGTAGTTCCCGTGCCAGCCCCGCTGTCTAGGTAAAACGGCACTGTGTTGTCTCCCTGCTTGATGGAGGGTAACCTTTTCCACGAGCACACTGGGAACCCATTTAAGATGGCACAGCTGAAGTTGCCAAGTCGGGCAGCCAAGGCCTCAGCGCAGCACCAAACCGCAGCCTCTGCCGAGCTCTCTATAAGTGCACAGTCTGCGCTGGGCTGCATACCCCGGGGCTGCGCTGGGCTTCCTGCAGGAGACAGGCTCCTGCTGCCAACAGGGAGAGTTAAGAGCCCTACTACTTCACTTTCATAATACTTCAAACATTTAGTAAAAAACCTATTGAAAGTCCAGCAAATACATTTATGCTAAATAGCAATGTATTTCTAATGAACCTATTGCCACAGAGGCAAAGCCAAATCATAACAAATACAGTGTTTCAGTTCTGCCCCTGAGATCTGCCCGGCCTTCTGCGGCCTGCCTCAGGGAGAAGCATCTCTGAGAACTGCCTGTAGGACCATGGCTGGGCACTGATCCCTACCCATGGTAGGAAAACAAATTCCTATCCCAGTTCCCCAATTCTGGAGGACTTGGAGGTACATGAGGTATCCTCTGGCTGCTGGCCCTCCCCATGTCTTCAGGCTTCACTTTCAGGCTCTCCCTGTACTCAAGCAGTAGTGGAAGCAGTGGTGGACAGAGTAATTGGAGGCAGCTCAGCCAGGAGGCCTGCCCGTATCCAAACCAGAAAAATGCAGAGATTCAGGAAGATCTGGAGATGGATTAGAAGTGACAAGAAAGTTACCCTTGTCCCTGCATATCATCCCCATCCTATTTCTAAAATCAAACAGGAGCATGACAGGAAGGCACTCAGCCTGAAGAGATTTTGCCTATAACATTAAAAGCTTCATTTGCTTCTTTGAATGAAGATAGGCACTGAAGAACTTCAGGTTTGTCTGTGTTTACATCTTAGGAAATGCTCTCTTACAGTTTCACTACAGGTGGAAAGCTGAAAAAGTTAAGAAACTCAACTACAGGTAAAGCTGCTACAGAAATTAAAGCCTGTTAATCCCCACGGGATAGCTTTTATTCGGGTGCAAAGTGGCCTCAGCTTGCTGTACAAAGTAATCCCCTTTGCACACCAGGCTCCACAGACTCTGCAGCGCTGGCTCCAGTGGGTCATCATCCCAGAAATTAATGCCATTCAACTGAGGGACATGCTGCTCCACCACACTAAAATGGCAGTGAGAGCAGAGTTGGTTAATGCTGCGGTGTTCAGACCTTAGAACATGTTTTAACAGGATTTGTATATTACCTTTTACCTACTCATTGTTCTGATATAAAGACTGATCACATTTCTTCATTAACTCTAGAGAAGAATGGAAATTTCAGGTTTAGCTACCCCCAAACTCCAAAGTACTGGCTTCATTTGTTTGCACTCAAAGTCCAGACTTTCTAAATCATTTATATATATATATATAAACTTCATACATCAATTATTTTGGAAAAAAAAAATGAAGGATTGTGCAATGAAAAGTCCTACTAGAGATGGAAAATACTTTCTCCCCTGCCTTTCTATCATGTCCTACATATCTGACCTGCTGGCTATGATGCTGCTGAAGGCCAAGCAAGAAGTACAGGGAATGGAGATGAATTAGAAAGCCAGATTCCTCAGAAACATACACAAATTCCAAGAACTCCAGTGACCAAGCCCAGAGCAATGCAGATGATGATTCCCATATGAGTGAAGTGATTCTCTGAAGAGATGGGAGAAGCCATCCATGCAACATGTGATAAGGTTTTCTTTCACCTTCTTCTGCCAGTCTTTTTGTAAAATCGTAAACAATCACACTAACTGTTCAGCTTTGCTGATGTACTTACACGGCATTCCTGACCACTGACAGAGCATGGTCATTTTTTGTATTACTACAGGATTTTTTCTTCCAGAAAAATCCATGTTCTGTAGCAAGACAGAAATAGTTTCTCTCAGTGCAGCTGCTCTACTGAGCACCATGGCTACATATTTTCCAGTGAGCAGGGGAAGCTCCAGCCTCAGCATTCAGCTGCTGCCAAGGAGGGTGGCAGTAGCAGCAGGAGCGGCATGCTGGGCACCAAGCACACAAGCACCAGGGCATGCAGAAGGCAGTGTTGCAACAGTATCCTGTCCTCATGCAGTCAAAGGAATGATTCATAAGCATCTCAATGGTGAATTCTACCACTTTCTTGCCAAACAGCTTGAAAGTAACTGTTAGCATTAGTACTTCAGTGGTTACTGTCTGTGAACAAGGAGAAGTTCCTGGAGGGGATCCTGGAGCTCACAGGGCTTTGACATGTACACTGAGAGACACCGTGCCCCTCCTTCCCCCTTGTTTACATACAGAGCCTTGGTATTCTCTACATTAAAATGTAACACGGTCAACAGATCTGAAGTGACACACTGAAAATAAAGCTGCAGGTACTAAACTCAGCCACTTTCTATCTGGTTTTAGTATTTGCATCAGCTTCAGAAGGTCCTATGAGGCATTTCTCTCCACAACTACTAGCTTTACTTTGGAGTATTTAATAAATCCTAGTGAGCTCTTACATCCTTGTGGAGTTCCAGTAAAACACCCAGCTTTCATAACAGAACAAAGCTGCTAATCCTAGCTACAACTTGCAAAGGTAATCCTGTAAATGTACATATTGGCTGTAACTTTGAAACAGCTCTGAGAAGACCAAATTGAACCATTGGTCTTGCTTAGCCTCTCTGGTCTCCAGGATTCCCAGGCTGTGGAATCTGATTAAAAAATCTGGATGCCAGGGAGTGGAGCATTTTTGCACACCTCTACCATTTGTTGCTGACAACAGCTCAACATTTTGCTCTCATTGTCTCCCTGCCCAGCTCAGGACCTGTCAGTGGTGGCCTTTCATTGTGGTTTTCTCATAAGACAACCTTACAAGATTGCAGCCCCAACTTCATCAGCTGCTCCTTGCTAACAGGCAGCGTAAGCTTAGACAGCTGGAGGAGCCCTGATTGCAAGTGGGAAAGCAGTGAAGGCAGGAGGCAGAGGTTGGCATGGCTGAGCTGGGCTGCCTGGCATCTGCTGTGGGAAAGGGTGTGCCAGTCTGCCTGCTCCCCTTGGACAGGGCACATCCCAGCAAATCATTTCCAGAGCAAAAATGAGGCAGTAGAGGTAGACAGCATCAAGAGAAAAAAAAAAAAGGTTCCTCAGAATAATCATTGCTAAAAATACCCATTGACAACATTTATTATCACACATATTGATGTTTGCTGCATATTTGGGCAGAGGTGAATTGGGCAGGATTAAAAGCATAATTATTTAGTGAGTCCAGTACTTGATTTTATGTTTTGTTGCCATATGTTACAGCCCAGGGGCTGTGGAGTCAAGAGTAGCTGCAGTGCTGCTTTTCTTTTGCTGATGGCAAAGCCGGGCCAAGTGTCTGGCACTGGGATGGGCTGGCAGTGACCCAGCTGGTACAGGAGCATCACTGAGGGCCAAGCTATCCTCCTGAAGCCATCGGCAGAGCCTGTTGTATGGTGGTGTCGCACTTCGGAGAGCGGAGACAGGAGAGATGGGTGTCACTTGCCATCTGAGCATCCTCCTACCATGTTGCCAGACAACAGCTAATTCTCTTAAAGGAGGGATAAGTGTGGGGACATGCATTGCTGTCCTGACAGCAGCCTAACAGGGAAATTGCCACAAAGGAGGAACAGGCAGTACTGACTCTCTAGAAAGCTTTCCCCGATACTCAAGCTTCCCCTCAAAGGAGCTCTTGGGGGATAAATCCCTCCTGTTAAGCTGAAAAGCAGGTTGAAAGAATTTCCTTAGGGGGCTGTCCTGGGCAGATACCCTATAGGAGCACCTGGAGGAGCATTTTCTTTTCTTTTTGCCAAATTTTGTCACTTTATCCTCAGTAGGTCTGGTCTAGTATTCATAGCACTCCCCGAAGGAAAAAAAAAAGTGAAACAATCTCATTTTCAGCATTGATAGCTACTGCTTCTCTGGGCTCTGTGGTGGCACACGGGAAGAAAGAATTTGGCTGATTGGTCAAGATGGCACAGACTGCTTTGCTGCCAAGGATGAGCATCCTGGTGAACTGATCCTCAGCCAGGGACGCTTCTCCCACAGTGCCAGCTTCTCTTTCCAGGGATGAAACTTTATCCAAAACAGTCCTGCAGAGCAACATGACATGAATGGCTGAAGTTGTTAAACAAATTTGTCTTACACTTCTTGGCCGTGAAAATACTTGAGAAACACTGAAACTAGTGACAGCCCCATGATAATTGTGTTCTTATGTGGGGATCTGATTTTTTTTTTTTAAATTAGAAGTAATCATGTTTGCCTTAGCTATTTTATTAGCAAAATGGCCACTGAATGGCACACTTGTTTGGGTTTTTTTTTTAAAGTACTGAAACCAGATTCATCCTAAACTATATTTATTTGTGATAAAAATACCTATTTTGAATAGTACCATAGTATCTAATTTGAGAAATTACAAAATTCTACAGGGAAAATATTCAAGTGGGTTTTTTTCTGAAATAGTAATCCTAGACTGAGGGAACACACAAGTTCAGGGATTCCCTATAATGACAATAAATGTTGAGGTATAATTAGTAATATTTTTGAAAGCCAACAATTGTTTTTTGAAAGAAAGGTACATTTTGGTTTCCAACTGGAACACAAATTACTGTATTTTTCTTACAATAGTGCTGAACTTTTATTTGAGGTTCCTTGTTTCTGAAAGCAGACATGATGGATTGAAATAAAAGATAATTTATTGCAATGCTTACTTTCAAGTGCAGAGAGAAGCAGTGTAATTGTAATTTACAGTAGCTGTCAAGGAAAATCTATCACAGATGACATTAAAATGACTTATTTTGCCTGAGCCACTTATTGTTTAAATGTGCATAATCTGATAGAAACAGATTTTTTTTTAAATCTGCTTTATATTTTTCTAAATTAATATCAAAACATATACTTATGAGTTAAACATTTTAAGCCATTTATTCATACTTCCATCTTTTTTTTTTTTGTATGAGTTGAAATTTGGTTTATTTAACAACATCACTTTTAAGTTCTCTAGCTCTCTACACTCATAACACTTTCATGCACTTAGACTCACTGTCTAAAAAGCAGATTTCAAACTAGGTATATTTTTGTCTGAAAATGTCAAAAATGCTAGAAGAAAAATGGATCATAGGGACCAATTCCATTTACACTGGAACTGACCAATAGTTTTGATATGCCTTCCAGTAGAAAGAGGTTAGCAAAGACCCAAATTTTTCTAAGCAAAGTAACTCACGACTCCATGCAATCTTTTATTTGCAACTTGTAGCCGATGGGAGAATGAACTGCTATCAATGAAATACTCAGTGTCAGCTACTGAGCTTCCATAACAAAGACTGTGTTAGAATTGACTGCAAACTTACTCCAAGATATAATTATTCTGAAACCTACTATAGAAAGGAAATATGCTCATTATTTGTGCATAAGATACATTCTGCATATGACTGGAGCACCTTTACAGAAAAACTGATGAAAGAAACCGAGACACATTTCCGTTCTGAGGGACCTAAATGTTTTCAGCTTGAAGGTGCTTGTTGTCAGGCATTTATAATATCTAACTCTTGTGAAACTTGAGATTTTGATGTATCATATGTATTATATGTCAGTCTGCAAGCAAATCTCAAATGACAAATAACCTGAAACACACAGCTTCACCAAGCCAAGGTGAGCTTTCAGTAGAGGGAGTGTTAAAGTAGTTCTAAACAAATCAGCACATTTAAATCGTCAACACGATAAAATCTTGAAACATAAAGTTAATGACCTGCTATTTCATATGCAGGTTTGAATAGCTACTAGCTTCAATTAATCTGCTTTGCAAAGGAGACAATGACTATATATTTACATTTTGCAAGTAAACTGACCTCTGTAACAACACAGCAAAAATCCAATGTCACATTCAACTCTGTTCTTTCTCTTCTTCTTCGTCTTTTTTTTTTTTTTTTTTTTTAAACAGCTAGAATTAATGTCGTGAATCTGTAATGAAATGCATTATCCTGCATGGAGATTTATCAGATTTTCCAACTGAATGCCATGCTTTGCTAGCAGTAGCTGGAGTTCACCTGCATGTTGGTGTGGCGTGTGGCTCTTTTTTGTAAAGAGTTAAGTTGAACACAAAAAAAGGGAACAAAGGTCAGCACCCAGCCGCCACTTGAATGTGAGATTTTTCTTTTTATTCCCCTTGATGTATACTAGGCTCTGTGTTATTAGTCTTAATGATGGAAAATTGTAGTGTTGATACAAATCTTTTTTTCAAAGTAGTAGGCGGGAGCTCCATTTGTTAGTAAGTTTTTTTGTGACTAAAAGCCATGGACAGTACATTTATGTAGCAGTAAAAGGCCTAGATGCTCTTTCCATAGCAGAGCTAATTATTCCTACTGTGACCTTACTGATCTACCCTGTTCCTAGTACATCTCATCTGCACGCCTGTTCCTCTGTGTAGATGGTGTCAGAGAATATGAAAAACCCTATAATGAAACCATTTTCATGATGGAGAAAGGCTACTGGAGTTGCACTTGCTACAAAGAGGCTCAATTATATGAGTAATTGTGATAATTTTCTACATTCATAGCCTTCAATGGGGAAAAAAGAATGAGAGCCACAAAAGAAAATTACTTTAACAAGAAAGTACAGAGAGTAAAAATGGAAGAAGAGACAAAAAGGGGGAAAAAATAACCAGAAAAAAAAAGTTTAAAAAATAGATCTGGAGGGAGGAATAGCAAGACAGGGAGAACAACAGAAATGCTCAAAAAGCCTATGTGCAGCTGTGTTGCACAATTAAATTGAATTTTTTTTCTGCAGTTGATGAATGTGACTACTGCAAATGTGCCTCTGTAGTTAGCTATCATTTGTTGTTCCGTGACAGGAAAAGGATAATTACCTCTCAGAGAGAATCAAAGGCTGACATGCCCTTTAGACACAGCCATGAATGCAGAGCTCGATAGAATGCTTGAATAAGAATCCAGTGTTCTGTGCCCCCTTCTACTCAAGAATAAATTTTGTTAAAATGCAAGAGCACCACCAGTAAATTTGTTGAACCCTAGGTGTTCAAAAATATGAGGTGCATCTATCGACTCATCCCATTTGCAAAAATAAAACTACATTTTGAATTCACTTCTATTATATTCATGGACAGTAAGATAGTGAGATATGCATTAAATTTCTTTTCCCAGTAGGGGTCTGATTCAACATTTCCTATGAAAGAACAGAAAGACACTATCCTTTTTCTCCAGGCTAGTTAGCCTATAATTTAAAACTGTCAAAAACACAATTTTATACAAAGTCTTCAATAAAAGCTTCTCAGATATAACCCAAAGAGGTTTTACTAAAGTTTGATTCAGACTCTGTTACAATATTTTTAAAGCTATAAATACATCTAACTGATATTTTGCCGTTCTCTTTTTTCCTTAAAGTATTTGAAGATTTACAAAGAAAAAAAAAAAAGGCAGCATCCGTTCAAGGTGACTAAGCCTTGCAGCTTTTAAGTAATCAGAATGAATTCAATAGCTTGTTGGGACCATTAGCAGTCCGAAGAAGTATTGCTTAATGAAATGTATATGATATATGTCTATTTCTTTCTTTCGACAAACATTTTAAAATAATCCATAGGTACCTTCAAAAAACTAAGACACATTTTTATTTAAATCCATCGGCAGAAGAGTCATGACTGCATTTATGTGAAGGCTAGAAGAGATGCAAAATAGGGAAAAATCTCTGAATGTCAGCTCCTTTTTCCCTGTGACGTTTGCAGGCACTGCTCTTTGTAAGATCAGAAGCTCTCGAGTTAAATATTTTTGTAGTTTTTAAACAAAGAGCTTATTTATGTTGACTAATTCCTTTGTAACATTCAATGAAAACAATGGTTTCTAACTGTCTTACACTGTTAGACAGATGTGGTGTAGTGTCACACTCAAATAAAAAATAAACAAAAGCCCACTGCAAATTACATCTGTTAATTTAAATCTACTTCATGAATATCTTTGTCTTTTTCTACATTTATCTTTGCTGACCCTAGTGTAATTCACTTTAAAAAAAATACCTCTTACCCAAGGAACAACATTATAGCTTGGCAGTTCACATACTGATATCAGACTGAAATGATGGTTTTGAATCATAAAACATGTCATCAGCTTTATACCAAACCACCAATAACCTTTGTCCCATTTGCCAGCCCTCCTTTTACTTGTCAATATAAGGCTTACCTGATTGTGTTTCCAATTACAGAGAAGGGAGCCCCTGGTCTGCAAGCTGCAATTGCTTCATCTCTACATTTCCTGGCAACCTCCACTAACTTTTCACCAGATTTATCCACATTGCCCACCAAAAAGGTTTCAGAAGTGTCACCATGGTAGCCATTGTAATACACCTAAACATATGCAGAAATGTAAAGACACTTTCTCATTTCGCATCCAGAAACAAATCGTCATCTTAATTAAATCCATTCTTTCTAGGAACAAGCTATATATTGTAACAGATAGGTAAGTCATATTTGCAAGACTGGAAAAGCAAAACATTGCAGAGGGAAAAAGGAAAAAAAAGCTTGAAAGACTGCAAGGTGCCTAAGGGTTGCCAATGTTGCCAATTAAAAATTCAAGACAAGCAGAAGCTGTGCATCAGTGCCCAGCCGTGCACCAGGCGGTGACACTGCTCAGCCACAGGACATGAGGATAACTGTGCTGCCTGTGAGAAGATGCCTGGGGGCCACGGATGGGCTGCAGCAGGCCTTGGGGGCTGCTGGGTGCCCACCCAGCCTGGCCCCCGCCCCGGCAGCCAGGGAGCTGCTTGTACCCCAGAGGGGGACAGGGGGCAGAGCCTGAGCCCCAGCGCTGGCTGTGGGCACGGGGGAGCTGCGGTGGCTGGCAGGGAGGTGAACGTCTGCAGGCTGCAGTCCCCACGGGAGCTCTGAGGTGAGAGCCATACCCTGCTACCAACAGCCAGAGTGAACCCCACAGAAAACATGGACCAAATCCACTGTCAGCTGTTGCGGGTTTTCTTGGATCTCATTTTTAAGCTACAATGTGGCATTAACATTGGATTTTACTTCTGATTTCCAGAGATGAATTTTGGGAGAATAAATGTACTGCTGTGGCACTGAAAAATTTCATGTTCTGAAAATGAAACATGCTGTTGAATTAATTACATATTGGTTTTTTGCTTTTCTTTTTGACATTTCATTGGTTTTAAATGTTAGCCCTCCTGAAATTCCCCGTTGAGCACAAGAAATCCTGGCTATGCACTATGGAGCTCTGCAACACACCATTAAAATGGGGTTTGCAGCTCTGCATATGGCAGGCAGGCCCATAATTGTAAGACCGAGAGATATTTCCTTACAAAAAAGACAAATTATAATGGTGCACAGTTTTGATCTTCTAAAACATTTTTTCTCCCCCAAACAGTGGGCAACTATTCTACAGCTTAATTACTCACCAAGCTCGAACCACTGAACTTTTGCCACTGGCAAACTATTTGTGAAAGACAGACTCACATTCCTTTTGGTTGATTCCAAACTGAAAAAAAAAAAAACCAACAACCCCAAAAACCCCACGCCACAGACTGTTTGTCCCAAGACCAGGTTTGTCTTCAGACTGGGATATACAGAAAATGCAGGCCATTAGGAGCAAGGGGTATTTTAAAGAAAAGTGAGTGCCAGCAAGGGCCCAACTGTGTTGCCACCGCTCTGGCAAGAAGCAGCTGCAATCCTCTGCTCTACACCTTCCTCTGCCAGTACAGACTACCACAAAATCTTTTTTCATTTTTTTATTTAATGCCCTCTGGGCAGGTTTTAAAGTAGGTAGTTCATATTTAAACTGAACTAGTTTGTTTTTAGCTCTAGCAAGCAAAAGACACAACCCCCCAACATTAAACATCATCATCATCCTGGAAAAGCAAACACAGATTTAAAACACAGGAGAGTTAAAAAAAAACCCCAACAAACAACAAAAAACTCCAACAACAAACCAAATAATATTTCCTGCAGCCCATCAGCTGCAATTACATATTTCTGATGTTAATAAACTACAACCACAGAAACTGTAACATACTTTCCTTAAAATTCAGTGAAAGAACCAAGTCATAAGACACATTAACCTGGTAACAATAGGCTGAAAATTGCACTATGCTGAGGATCCAGTAATGGATAACGCTATTGTCTCTATACTAAAACACATTTTCAAGTCTACATGTTTCAAGCCTAAAAAATTTGTATTTCATCTATGAAGTGCTACCATCTTAATTGTGCTAAAATGGATTTTTTTGTTCAGACAATTTGTACATAGTGCTAGGTATTTACACTTAACAACCTGAGTATTATTTAATTACTTTATAGAACCTCTACACAATTATAAACAATTTGTTGTGCAATATTCACTTTGATTTTTATTCTGTCCAGCTGTGAAACGTCCCAGTTTTGCTCATTAAAAATAAGCTAAGAGATCAGTTAATAATGCTGAAAAGTAGTATTTTTTTCTCAGCTGTTTTGGACTAAGCAATTATCACACAGAGCACAGCTCAGTTTCAAATGATAAAAAAATCTTACAAAGACAGTCAGCAATTCCCATCCCTGCACAAGTCTTCACATTCACAGAAAGGTGAAGATTTATTTTATTCTATGAGAGTAAATCAGAAGCAAATAAATATATGCTTGCAAAAAGGCCAGTAACATTTAGTCAGACGTATGTCAAGCAGAGTCGACAAGGTATGCACATTATATTAAGATAAAAATGTTTCATTTAGTTTATCGTGGAAAGTATCTGTGTTATGAGTCTATACTTTTATTAATCAAAGATATCATTATTATCCTGACAGACTGAACAAAAAGTAAAATGAACCTTAAGGAGGCACAAAGCAATATGATTTAAATCCTTAGTTGTTGCAAACTAAATATGATTTAGTTTAATGAACTGAGCAAAGCGACACGAGTTCACCAAAGTAAAAATGAAGGCCAAAAATAAAGTTTAAAAATGCTAGATTGCACTGCGTAAACCTGATAGTCAGAATTCTAAGACTAGAAACTATGGACATGGGAAAGAATTAAAAAAGATCAAAAACCCAAGCCAAACCAAATCCAGTTCTGGATCACATGTGAGTATATAATGGGAAAAAGGTCATTGGCCCTAATTTTAATAGAAAAAATATTTTAGAAAGCTTGAATCTCATGCTCAGAGGTAGGTCTGCTGAAGATTTCTTCACTCAGTCAGTCTGAAAATAGTTTCAAGTTACCACTAGATTCTTTAATGATTTAAAAAGCTTGTTTTTACGAGATTCTATTCCCCTGTATGTGACATATGATCACAAAATAATGGTGGGATTAAAAAAAAATCTGTGTTCATATTAGAAATAAACAGCACTTCAGAAAAATAAAAACATGTACAGCAAAAAATAAGAAAAACTCCTGCAAGACACATTTTTTTTCATAAATGAAAAGAGAATTAGGTTTCCAGTTCCTATGCTTTCTTGCTCCTAGGAAAGCGCAGCCTGTGTTTATTTAAATAGCTGTAATTGATGATTCCCTGGAAATATTAAGTCACAGATATATCACACTATTTCTGTTTCTGCTCAAAAGGTTCAGGGCTTCTATACCAGAAATGGAACACAACACTACCTTTGGGGATTTTAATAAATGTAGGGAACACTGCTAGCAAAAGAGTTGCTGTCCAAATAGACTGACATACCCAGGCCAATGCAGCCTCTAATGACAGAGTAAGATAATGTCAGGCCCCACTCAAAATCAGCAGGAAGAGGAAGATCAATCTTGGCAGAGTGAAGGAAAAATGCTGGCTTTCTTCATGTTAGCTCATCTCATACATATCTATCTTCAGCTCCGGCCCAGTACTGTGGAGCTCTGCATTAACTACACAGTGGATCAATAACAATTACACCTTCTCAAAAACATGACACATAGCAGGATTGGGTTGACATTTCACTTAGGCCAACATTGATCTCAGTGCATCTGATTCCAGTCCTAAATTCAAGTCAGGCCTGGTTCTAGCTGGAATAAACACACAGTTAAAAACAAAAAAGGAAACCAGCTGCTTGTGCCTTGGCTCAGAAGTAAACAGCACATCCATCTGTGCACCCCCCATCTCAAATCCACTATTCTTCCTGTTGCTACTAGTGATTCTAAAGTTGATCAAAGACTATTTTTTATATGAATTACTCACCGTGACATCAATGTTGATAATATCTCCATCCTGAAGAGGTCGACTGAAACATAAACAGAAAAAAAAAATAATGGTGACAGACAGTTCCCAACAAAGGGAATATAAGAATAAACACCTAATGACACACACATAAAAAATCAAGGGGTAGATATTTTGTGATGGGGGAAGGCAGAAGCAAACAGAATAACCATTTTTAATGTTCAGCTCCGTCTATTTAGAGAACAAGCGTAGCTGAATATAAAATAATGAGAAACAACTACCAGAAAAACATATCAACACCTGAAAAATCTACCATTATATTTATTCCTTTTCTCTCACTAGGGTTCATATTTTACTTTGTGAGCAGCTGAATGTATTGAGAATATAAAAAAAAATCCCACATAAATTCAAATATATTTATTCCTTAGCCTATACTTATTTGGCCGTATGAACAAAAAATCAAACCATACTGGGTTTTTTTCTGACACACACTAAACTCAAAATGCAATATGCCATTTTTCTTTAAGTGTCTGGACAAACAGAATAATATATATTTTTTTCATATTTCACATATATTTCTATAACAGCTATCGGCATCATAGGGTAACGTTCTGCATCTACAATGCTTTTAAGAACAACATTTAGTTAAGCTGAGTATATTCAACATCAAATACAATTAATTAATTTCAGTTTAACATTTTAATTTCCAGTTGTAAAATGTACATTATTGAGGAAATACCTGTCAGGAATACCATGACATACCACGTTGTTTACAGAAGTACAAACAGATTTTGGAAAACCTCCATAGCCCAGAGGTGATGGATAGGCATTCTGTCTGATTATTTCATGATGAACAATGGAATCTATTTCTTCAGTTGTCATGCCAACCTAAAATATCAAACATAACATCCTGTTAAAAAAGCAAGGAGAGTTTCTCATATATACTGAATGTGATTGCAGCCAAGCTTCAATGAAATATTGGATGTTTCAAATAGGCTGCTTTGATACAAAACACTATACTGTCTGATATACTTTATTGATGTATGAACTTTTTTTCTGAAAAAAAAAGATGTTAAATAAAGGATGCACTTTATGAGCATGAGCACTCAAAGGTTCCTAGGAAGCCTAAAATCCTGTCTACTTCCTTTCTGTTCTTTTTTCCATATGTATTTTCTCAAAGACACCTATTTCCCATGGCATCGTTTCAGTAGCTGCTATAGAATGTCTAGTTTCAATGCTTTCAGTCCCTTAAAACACAACATTACTTTCCCCTTTTATTTGTAAAAGAAAGGCTATTAAATCTTCTAATTGCCCAGTACATTCACCATAATGTATTTGAGCATTTTAAGAAACTGTTTTCCAGGTATTCCTAAATTTTTTTAAACATTGAAATATTTAGATCCAAATTTTAAGGATATTTTACTTAAAGTTGCCATAGCCTGGATGATCATAATGAATCTACAAGTACTGACCCATCATTTTTAGAAATCTTCATTTTTATGCTTGATGTTTTCTAGATTCATCTTTTCTTCAAGATTTTACATATTAAAAAAAACCCCTCCGAAATCATTCAGCCATTTTCTGGGTATCCATGGAGTGCAAAGTGCACATGCTTAAAATAACATTATTCTTGCTTTTCTTTTGCAACAACTCTGTCTGGAATGGTTAGAGCTGAAATTTGGTAGGGAAACCTCTCTAATTGAGAAGTACTTTTGAGGGCTCCTTTGTAAATTGATTTTGCTTTGAATGAGTTCTGAGTCTTTGAAAATCATACTTTGTACAGATAGGAGTATAATTCTTAGCAGACTGAAGGAAATATCACAGTGGCTGTGATTTTGGAGTAACATGTGGAATACAGGTAGGCTGTGGTGCAGGAGCCAGGTATATACTGAAACACTGTGTGGCCATGCACAGTCAATACAGAAGAGTGCACTTGTGCACTGTGCTGGGCATAAAACCAGGTCTGTTTACTCAGCTGAATTTAGTTCAGCACAGAAACACTGTTGGGCAGGTGAGGAGCAATGAACGCGGGTTCAAGACCCGGATTTGGGATTAGTGCACATGCCCCCTGCTTTGCAGCAGCCATGGCAGCCTCAGCGCTGGGATGGCAGCCGCAGCCTTGGCAGGTTGTCTGGATCAGATATGGCAGCCATTGGTTCTGGATAAATACAGGTTTGTTGCTCCTGCCTTTGCTGAAACATCTTCATCTTTAGCCCACAGACAAACTGAACTGCTATGTACCCAACTGGCTGCTGTCTACTGCTGCTCTGCACAAGCAATTTGCTGTGGTTTTTGGATACTCAGCAGACAGCTCTCTGGTCTCTGCATGGCTTACACTCCGTGAAAAGTTCTGCTTTTAACAGTATGTGCTTTACTTTTAAAGATTCTTTTGCTAGCTAGGCAAGTTTGGGGTGGTACCTGCTGTGCCCCTAATCCCTTACTTGGAACAGGGCAATTCAGCGGTATATAATAAAATATTTTCATGTCATAGAATCTGCAGTTTTATTCCCAAATCTGTAACTCAAACTCAGGAAAGCTATCATATATAATACTGTATTGTAATTTGAAATCCCACAGGCAGTAATGGCAACATCAAAACCATGTTCAAACTCTATCTCTCTGTATCCATGGATTATAATGCACCTTTGTTATGTCGGGGGATCTTACCACCACTAGCTAAAGCACCGGCAAGAGCCAGTTTGGAGGACTGTGCGCAAGGTGGGCTCCGCAGGATAACAGGAGCAGGTGCAGGGATGGGACTCTTCAGGTAAAATAGGAATGTGGAGTTCAGCTTGTGAGAATAGGCTAAAAGAGCTTGGTTTGTTTAGTCTGGTGCACAGCTCTATTTCTGTGTGAAGGGGAAGACTCAAGGAAAGGCAGGAAGCTGTTTAAATTAAAGAGCAGTGTTGGCACAAGAACAGATGGGTATAAACTGACCACATGCAGCAACAGGCTGCAAAGCAGAAGATGCTCACTGTTAGTGAGGGAGGGTTTTGGAGCACCCTCCCAGTCAGGGGAGTCTTGAACAAACACATTGTGTAAAACAGAGCTCATCACCAGTCTGTGACCTACCTGGGCCATTGTCTCAGCATTGCAACTCCAAATGCCACCTCTCTCCCAGTATACAGGTTCTGGTTATGGAATTATTACCTTATACACCTTTTTGCTCTAAAACATTCATTATGTGTCTGTATTATTTTGCTGTTATGTATGATTTGGCACATAATATGAACTGCATCATAAACGACACCATACTGCATACATGTGTATTTACACATGATAACAACCAAAGAGTATTTCTGAAAAACTGCCCTCATTCAAAACCCACATTGCACCCTGATCCTTTGGAAACATATGTAAGCCTTTACCTTTAAATTAGTAAGTTTTATTGTAGTAAGAAATAATTGAATATTAAACACGCACAAAGCCATGTAAGATTAAAGCTTCAGGGAATTTTGTTATTTGCCATCCCAGGTCCAGAACTAAACCTTTGTGAAAGTGTGATGATAGCTGAAAGAAAAATCCCCTTTTAAGTCAATGGCATTGACCTACAGTCCCCATCTATCTCTGCATCTCATAGCTACTCAACCCATTTCACCTTATCCAATATGCTATTACATGAAATACCAAGGCAAGGCTGAAAAAGCATTTCTTCATCTGCAAAACCTGGTAGTAGGCTCCTCCCTCTACATTTTTTCTTGGGAGGTATCCTAAAAAGCATACTGTAGGAACATTTCTGGAAATCATGAGACTTTATTATCAATGCACTCTGGAAAATTGTGTAGAATTTGGCAGCTGTTTTCCAACGGCAGCTCTACGAGTTGTATTGGATCCCACAGGGCTGTGAGGGCTGAAGGATGAAGGGAATGGAGCAGGCAGACCAAGTGGGGGCTTGTACACATGCAGAGCTGGAAAGCATGACATATGAGGTAGATGGGCCATGAAATGAAAGGAAAAAATGTAGCATGTGCCTTAGGAGAAACTCACATGATTTGACACAATCCAAAGAGCAGGAGATTACAAACACAATGATATTACACCTGAGCCAGTAATTATGCACTTCGTAGGTCCAAAGTACAGAAAAAACGAAACAGGCACATCATGAACTGAACCAAAAGTTAATAAATCCTTACTTTCCAGGATCAAACTTAAAAGTTGGATGCACATTGTAAGAAAGTTAAAAGAAAAAAAAAGTAGAAACAAAACCCAAATAAGTGAAAGCACAAAAGACATCCAAGCTGTTATGGGACTTCTGTAATTGTTACCTTTAAGCCCTTTCCAGCCAGAAGCAGGACATGACGGGCCAACTGACAAGCTTGACGAAGCCCTTGAATCTGATCTTCATTCTTAATTTCTATGTCGTCTCCCCAGTCTGGTACAATGCCTGTCGTCACATAGTCTGGCTTCTTTATGTGCTTGGAGAAAAAGGATTGAAAATGAAGATCAGAAAACTGAGCATGACAATGGGATCATTTTCTCAGATACTGCCTCCTGCTTCATGGCAGCTTGCCCTTTCTGTCGTAGTATCGACCTTCCTAAGCCATCAGGGCAAACCCTCAAGGCTGCCTCAGTATTTCTTCCACTGCCCTTTTGAACTTAACATTGCCTGTTACTACTGACTTACACAGACTGTTAGCCTTCCAGTGCTGAAACCCCAGATACTGTAACTGACTTCCAGCACAGACAGTCTCAAGCTAGGAAACTGGGAGAAAGACTTAAAAATTCTTCATTTTCTTTTGCAAAGAGGGACATTTTGTACAAAAGGCATCTCGACACTGGAAGTGATGGGAAAAACACACAAAATTAGTCTCAAAATTAAACCTGATCAAATCTTGTGTTTCTCTTTCAAACAAAACTCCTATTGAGAAATCCATGAGACTGCTTTTTAACTAAGAACCTTAAGATTTAACTTATTTTAATTTAGAGGCTTTTACACATTAACTAGTTCATATGCTGTGCCCAAATTTCTCCATCTACAGTACAACACAAAGGTATCCCAATTTGCTATGTCAAGGGAAGTGTAATAAATCTCATTTTTTCCACACAAGAACTTCTCAGCCCTTGTATGAGATGAAATTTAATATCTGATTTTTAAAAATCCACAACAATTTAACAATGTTTATAAACATGAAAGCTAATAAGAACAGTAATGTCTTGCACAGAGTTGGAAATGTACTTTCTCTCAGAGGGTCCCAGCCTGTTTCACTGGCTGCAGAAGAATCCCTTTGCCCATGACTGCCAAGCTGATTTTCTGCCATACTGGCCACAGGGTGAGTTTTGCACTGACTTCACAAAATACAAAGTCAAGCTGGCAGGCAGAAAACAAAGTAAGCATTTTGGCTGTACACAATACAACCACACAACAACAGGGTGTTTGAGTAACGAAGAGTTGGGCAACTAATGAACTCTGTTGGGACTTTAAATAGGAAGACTACTGCTACTGTTACAGGTATTTTATGTTTAATCCAATAAAAACTGTGAAACTATCTTCAGCAAACTTACATCAACAGGATTTCAGATTCCCATTTTTTATAAATGAATGCCATATCAACCTTAACAATGTACCTATTGCAGTAGTTTGGGCCTTAGTTAAAAAAAAACAACAAAACAATGCCATTTGCTGGATTAGCAACTCCATACACAGCATCAACTGTGCTTTCCCCTCGGAGGGCACTTACCTATTAACTGAGACATGATCCTAGGATCTCTAAGAACTGTGAAGGGAGAAGCCCAAAGTAGCATACGTACAAATGTCTATGTGGGCAGTTTCTCACTAACGTCTTAAAAACCAGTTATTTCAATGTGATTTTTGGCATTCTCTGAGTAAAAGTATTAACTTTGCTCTCAGGTTTTCAGAGTTCATATAGACATGGACTGATTTTTAGATGTGTGAGAACTCTGATCTGGGAAGACAACTTACCATTATGACAATATATTTATTCCTCTTTATCCTAAAAGAAGCATCTAAATACAGAAAGTAATGTTTTTAAATTCTATGATTTTTAAGCTTTTGAAAATATATAGAGCATGTAACCCTATGTTCTCCCTGCACACAGAGCTTCCACAGCCTCCTACGGCTAAGAGCTTCCATCATTCTTACGTGCTTTCCTATCTAACAACTTTTTAGTATGTCTGGCCCATGGAAGAGCCCTGTATTTGGCATAAGAAATCTATATTAAGATGAAAAACAAAACTGTAAAAAGTACTAATACACATCCTGTGAAGCACTGTTTAGAAGGGTACTTTGGTTTTTTTTCTGGCTAAAGGAAAGATACTGAACAGTTAATCTGTATGCTGTAATTAAATGGGAAAAAAAGAAAAGGAAAAAAAGGAAACCAGAAGTGGAGCACATGTTAAATTTGCATTTGCATCAAAGAGTCCCTTTTGGCTCTAAAGTAAATAAAACCCAAAAATATATGTTGCAAGGAAGAAGAATACTTAGGCACAAAAAAGACAAGTTTAAAACACAGAGTGGGGTTGGGGGACAGCTACCAGCAGGAATTGTACATTCTCCTTCTGACATAACCAAATAATAAAACCATCAGCAAAACATAAGCATTTTTATAATTAGCTTGCTAGAGATTTACACAGAAAGGAACTCAGATGATCACGAATGATTCCTACTGACTTCTGGTAAGACTGTCAAAAAATTGCTCCAGACAAGAATCCGGACCCAGAATTGCCAACACATAATTATAATTCTCACATTTATTCTGCTACAACTGAGCAAGCCCCAGGTTTGAACTGCCTCATAACTAAATACATCACTGTGTTTAACATGGCAGACAGCTGAACTTCAGCTCTCCTATTTCAAATAACAGACTAAGCAACAGGACAGTGATCCAACCCCCAGCTGTTGGACAACAAATACATTTGATCATGACTGCAATCAAACTCTACACTGGCTGAAGAACAGATTAGGTAACGGAAATTGCAGTACCTTAGGAACTTGGTGAGCTGGAGAAACCATGGCTGGCCAAACTATACTAGAAGCAGCATTTCTTTGACCCTGAAAGAAGAAGCATCTTTGCTGATGATTGCTTGAGTGCCTGTGCAGGTAGCTACGATTGCACAAAGAAAAGATTATGTGGCAGCCAGTCACAGAACCTGTTAACAAATAAAATAAAATTATTAACAATTTTTTCTATTTCCACATTACAAAATGGAAAGTATGCAAAAAGAAGGATATCATGTAAAACAAAGCACAGAACTCAAGTAGTTGCTGAGGGTAATTCAAGTCTTGTACCATTTAAGAAAGGGCAGAAAGAACAAGAAGAAATGAGAACAATAAACTTCCCAAACAATACTTTGAAGCTTTATAAAATACCAAATCTGTTTTGGTTTGATGCATTAAAAAGTAGTGTGCGTAAATTCCCCACCATTTACAGACAGAAGTGATGCTCTGACTGGCCTCTGCTTGGAGCAATTTGCACGGCTGCACTGTACAAGGTTTGGCAAAGCAGTTAATAAGGCACAATAGCAAGAAAAGAGAAGACAAAAAAAGAAGATAATGTTGTTTCATACAATATTTTCAGCTGTAGTTTTGGAATTGGTCACAGATTTGAGCATAACAAAGATAATGTTGCTCTTTGTCTTGTTGCTCAAGAACAGTTGCACAAAGAACAGTTCATTTCGTTCAGGGGGAAACAGAAGAAACTTCAGGAGGTATTTTTAGTCTACGCCAGAAGTAATTAAAGGGATTAAAATTTGAAATTTATTTGGAGTATTTGAATCAGATTTCCATTTAATTCACATGGGAATTTGGGATGAAAATTTCACAGCTCAAACTTAGTTGTTGGGCAATGACACATTTTGCCCTTGCAAAAAAGGAAAGAAGGAAAAAAAGCAAAAAAAGAAAAAAGAAAAAAGGGAAAAGAAAGGGCAGTTGAGGCCCAAAGGCTCTCAGAGACATCAAAACCAAAATAATGCACCACAAAAGACAAAGCTAACATCAAAAACAGGAAATTCAAAAGGATTATTGACACTTCCCAATTACATTACAATTACACACAGTGTGTATTTCCACTACCCAAATGTTCTACAATATAAACACAGGTTTTTTTCTGAAACATAAGTTTAACATAACAGTTGATCTGCTTCTGAAAAATGTCATTATGTATTCAACTACAAGAGCAATCTTGCGGCAAGTAATCTGGATGAATAATTATTCCTCAGTAAGAAGTTTTTGTTTAACCAGAAGTAACTAAACATTTTTATATCAAGAAATTACTACATATTCTTTAACTATGTAAAAATGTTTATTTCCAGAAGTTTCTTTCTCATCTTGCATGTTTTTGTTCTATTGTACCTTCCTTCCTTTGCTTTGGATGCATTTATCATGTTCAGATGCAGAAATTATCCTTCCACATGTGCAATCTTTCAAAGACAGGCCTTTTACGTATTCCATGAAATACAGAAAATTCGAGTTATGCACCGTTTTGGAGCCCCAAACTCAGACTGAATGAAATAGTTGTATCGGGTTTGCTTTTCCAACTGTCTCTTTGCACTGGTCAGGGTTACATTTAGGTACTAATATCGGAAAAGTTAAAACCTAGGTGAAGAAACTTTTATTCAAGGAAATTTTTACAGGTTTTTTTTTTCTGTTGTTGCTGCTGAGGTTTTTTTTTTTAATTTGTTTTGCTTGGGTTTTTCACTTGTTTGTTTGGTTTTGGTTGTTGTTATTTGTTTGTTTTAGTTGTTGATAAATAACAAAGTGGAGCTGAAGAGTGAGGTTTACCTCAAGCTCTCAGTATAACCTAAGTACTCAATGGAAGCTGCCTGCTTCAAAACAGAAGAAAGTGTCTCCAAGTGGAGCTGCCCAGTTAGCAGCGGGATGGATTGATTTGGTAGCCTGTTAACTAGAATTTAAACAGCAGATTCATAATCTACTTTCCTAGAGTCTCCTTCACAAGAAAAAAAAATCATTGTCCAATTAACAAAAACATACAAAAAAAGAGAACTGTAACTAAACTGCAACTGTAAGCATGTCCAGAGAACCCAAAGCATCCTACAAACTCCCTGTCTGGTTTGTATACATTTCTGGAATTTGGAAGCACAGAATCTGCTGTGGCAGCAACTCTTGGGCCATCAGAAGCAGCAATCACTCTGACAGTGCAAGTGAAGTTGCCTCTTTTACGAAGTGCAGTTGAAGTACCCTGCTCTTAGCACAGCTAAAGGTACTGGAAATATATCGAAATCCCACTCTCACTGATGTGGTCAGCTAAAGTCTACATGCACATACAGTTTATATGTGAACATGCATTTTAAATACTCTCCTTGATGCCCAGAATGCTCCCTGGGCACCTTGTCTACTGTGTCACAATTTAATTGGGGAAGAAAAGGTGCAAGTGTGTTTGTCAACTATTCCCAATGTGCTCCCCCAAATACACACTCTTAAATATTAATTAAATCATATTCACGGGTACATGTCTATCGAGTAGCTCACATTCAGAAGGGACACCTTTTTATTCAGAATAAAATTTTTACCTCTATTCTCTCAAAGATACACTGCAAGTGTTGTCACAAAATAACAAGATAATAAGGTACTATAGCCTGTTGTTATTCTACTAACTACTCATTATAAACCAGATGCATACAAAAATATCTACTACTTGAACAGATGAAATGAGACAAGCAAATAAGTATCACCATTCTAAAATACAATTCCTAAATTATATCAAAAGAATTATAAACACAGGACAATTAAACCTTTATTTGAAATAAAAAAAAAAATAAGAGAAAACATTCTCCTACAAAGTAAAAATAAAATTAAATAAAATGGCATTAAAATACAATGAAGTTACTGGTCTATAATGAAAATCTGGACTCCATCCACACACTTCCTTCCTTCAGAAGGCCTTCTAATGCCTCCACAGCTCCTTTTATTTTTCAAGCTCCCATATTCCCAGCTAATTTGATATAGCAACATCATCAATCACCTGAGACAGGAACAACTGTCTGTATTCTCCAAGTCTGGCTCAGAGATTCCCTCCTCCCCACCCCTTACACCCATCAAAGCTTTTCTCGGTGCCTTTTACTTCTGCAACACTGGTGCTCAAGCACATCCTTTTGTTAAGCTTTCTGTGCATACTAATTACTGTAAGATAGTTCATAAACATGGAATTTATGCATCTTCCAGCAGGAACTCCAGCCACCAGAGAGCACGGCGTGTAAAGCCAGTTAGGCTGGTACCAGACCAGCACAGCCAGCATACAAAGTTGACCCTTTATGTGTTTATTCCGCACCCTAACAGCAAGGCTGCCTCACCTGCCACGAGCAGTAGCATATTTACTATCAGCTGCACTAAGGGGAATTATCAGCAGTGTTATTGGACCACATCAGCAGCTCGGATGCATGGAGCACGGGAAATTACTGCCAGCTGCTCTGCTGAGCCCCCAGTGAACCCCAGTGCGCAGCCCGTGCGCACGCCTGTCCTGCCGGGGCCGCTGCATTCCTCAGCACACCGTCCACACCTTCAGCTGGATTCACAGTATAAATATGCACTAGGAGCTCTTCTGAATTACCAGATGAATTGATCTTGTGTGGAAATTGCCTTTCTTTTCCTTTTAAATGAGCCAGTCAGAGGGGCTGAATATGGCATTCAAGAATTATGATGGGTGGGAGCATTTTTAAGTGACTGAGTTTGCAGCACAGTGTGCCCTATATTTATTAGCCTTTTACTCTAGGGCTATTTTAATTGTTATCTGTTCATGCATGTTACACTATATAATGAAATGCTCCCATTTCACTCCTAGAGTGGAGAGTTTTTTATGTGTATCTCTATTAATGACCCTTAATTAAGTTGATTTTAGTAATTTCAATGTGATTTTCCTCTGGTCAAGAAGTATTTTTAATGGGAGATGTTGAAAATGAACTCTCGCATAAGCCCTTTTCTAATGTTTCTTGTTTAACAGTTACAGCAAATTATCAAGCTATGTTCCCAATGAATGAAGTGTGGGGTAGCTGGGCAAAAACCTGCTCATTTACATGATTCATCAAATGTGATTGCTAGCAACCATTTTTTTGGTATTTATTCATGAAAGATTTCAACTTTCCAAGCAATTAACAAAAATATTACTAATGGATAAACTTCATGACAGTTCTGAGCTACAATAAATACAAGGGTGCATCTTCAGAGAGACAAGAAATAAAATAACATATTTTAAGATAATTTAGTCATAGTATTAACAGAAGCAGAGTACCAAAATGATTTAGGATTACAAGAATTAACATCCAAAACTATTTAGGAAATAAAATCAACTTGCTCTTGATAAAGTTAACAACATCAAAAGCATTGTTATGACAACTCTTTTCAAAATATGTGATTTAATCTTTCTTTTTAAACTGCAAAAAGAATTACTGTAGAGATTTTCTTAATATATACTCATTCAGAGGTAAAACACTAGGGATCTTTCATTTGGCTTGTCAGGTAATTTTAATACTCTAGCATAATTTAGGTTCTTGTGCAAATACTCATTTTGCAGAAACTTCTGAGGATTAAAGTTTAAAATGAGGTATTAAAAAATCCCTAAGGGTAACAGTATGTGGAATCCAGCCAATGCAACCAGGTAAGAATACATAGTTTCTGACTGCTAATTACCAAATGTTCCCATTTTTCAATCCAAAATAATGGCTGTGGTTTGAAAGACCTTTACTTGTAATTGTAACTCTAACTGTCTAATAAAACACTGACTTTGTAACCCCTCTGTTGCAAAGGTATATAGAAGCTTCAAAAATAGGATGGGAAAGATTAAAGGTCCTTTCCAGCTCTGTGTAACCTGTGTACCAGAAGAGCAGCTCACATTTCAGATGCAATAACCTGCACATTTCCTAAAAAAAAGAAAAAAAAAAAAAAAGGAAAAAACCCTCCAAGAACAACACAGGGAAACGCCTGAGGCAGAAGTTGAAACTGATTGGGCAAAGTAGAAAGACAAGAGCCCTTGAAATTAAACAAAAGCAAATTCATTCTGTTGACAGATGTTGATTACATCAAAGCCCTGAAAGAACTTTTTTTGTATCTCTTTTTTCCCCCTTTTTTGCAACTAATACCTCCACATTTTCTGTACATTACGGATATAATGTATCTTAATCAACATAATCCAACACATGATAATTCTCAAATTTGGTAAAAGTATATTGTAAGAAGGTCTTAATGACAGGCTTCTCCAAACAAGAGTGTATTCACATGCTCATGTCTGCATACCCGTGCTGGTCACGCCATCATCAGCCCCTTACTTCTAGGGGTTAACTGCTCTGGCAGCCAAATAAAATACAGAGAGCGCTGTGTAATTATGGAGACAGTCAAAGGGCAGACTCTATTTTGAAATCTATTTGCACAGACAAGGTCTTCCAATTTCGCTTACAGGAAACAAGCTGGTAAAGGGGGTCTCCTCCTCTCCAGATGCTTTCCACACATTTTTCCCACATCAGGAAATCGTGGACATGGACACCATGCAGCACTGTTTCCTGGATTGCAGAACTATGTCATTACAAGGAGAAGAGCAAGTCCGTGCTTGTGAGAAATATTTCCTCCTAATTGGATGTATTAGGGGAAAGCAAAACCCATAAGGACTACTGAAAATGTGACTAGCAGCAATTTGTAAACAGGACGCAGCCACAGCTGTCACGATGGTACTGGAAAAGAGAAAGCAGAAAGGAAAGGGTAAAAACACTCTGTTTTTAATAGCATGATTGGGGAAATGAAATATTCATCAGGATAGATGTGACTTCAGTTACAAGAGCAACACATTGGTGAAAACTTCAACAGCGGCATGCTTATGACCCTACCCTATAAACCGAAACACAGGCCAGTATCTTGTAAACATTATATTCTAATTGGGATGGTTTTATTTAATTTTTCTGGAAATTAACGGCAGAATTTGTTTAGTTAATAGAGGCATTAACAGAACTGTTCTTGTTACTCTCCTAGGAGGCAATGAAGCAAAGCAATGGTCAAATGGTGACTGACTCCAAGGGAGAAGGGTCAGCCCCTCTGCCAGCATCACTGTGACTCCTCCATGTCGCTGAAAAAAAGTCACTTTTGGCCCTCAGTTACACTCCTCGCTAATTACAATTCTGCCCTTACTTCATGCAGAGTGGAGCTGGGCAATTTGTTGGCTATATGCCAACACAAATGAGTTTGTAAATTTATAAACTATATGGAAACAGATTCTTGTTTGGCTTTACTTACTATGATTTAGTCTAGACTAACAGACTAAAATGATGAATCAGTGCCTTCTGGAATAGTGCTGTGCTTCCAATTCATTATTCAGTCAAACTTAGGGCCAACAAAATAGCTGTTCTGCAAGTTAGTAAACTGGGAAACCACAGAGAATCAGAACCCCTTCTATTTACAGGAAGGATGACAGCCTAAGGGTACTTCATCCCAATAATAACAACATTCAAGTCCTGGTGCCCAGGTCATGTCAAGCCATGACCCTCCCCATAGCTCCTTCAGGAAGCTGGCTCGATGCCACCTTTTATCAGCAGCAACTGACAGTGAAACTTTAACTAACAAGAAGAAAAAATCAGTATTATATCCTTAAAATCTCCTTTGACCAGTTGAGCAGTTCTGTATATATACATACGCATGGAGTCACACCAAGGCAGTATAAGAAATAAATTACTGATTGAGTAAAATGCTGTACTTCCCCCTTTTATTATAGGATTTAAAAAACAAAGAGTACAATCTAACTATAGCTGAGTGATATTCATTAATATACCAAAGGAAATGAATTGTCTATTACAGAACACAGGATCAAGCTGTACAGACATTGGGAATGGGGCATTGCAGTCCTCCAACAGAGCCTTCCATCCCAGTGTTATTTCTACTACATTTTCTCTCTCTGACAGAAAAACGCAAAAAGCAAATAAAAAGACAGTGTTGTCTAAAGCAATATCACTGCAAAATGAGATAAGTCCAGTACAAAAGCTGGACAAAGCAATATTAAGGGTTTCAATCACAGTTACTATCAAGGGAATTGAGGCTCCAGATCACAGCATCTGGCAAGTTTCAACCTCTCTGACTAGCAGGAGACACATTCCTCTTATGTTACTACATTCCTTTATTGAGTAAATTAATTTATCATAACATGCATAAATTAGAATGAGAAATGTATCTGTTCAGGCTTCCATATTTAAATACATTTTCCAAGCACTTTCTATCTGTCTTTAGATTTTTTAAAAGATCAGAGAAATTACTTTGGCTTGAAAGACTGGTTATTGTATTAATGATTTTGATTTTGTAGGGAAGTAACAACTATTGGAACAAGTTAGTTTAAAAAATAGCAGTTGTTTCAGATTAAAATAACAAGCTATTCAAATAGTCCTTACACACAGCACAATACCAAATCTTGTTGTATATGTGCACCCACCCACAGCTCTAACATTCAATGAACCCTACTGGGTTAAATCTTTTCAGGTGCTCTGTGAAGCAACTGTTTCTCAGCTGGCATGTTTATGTCCTATATATACGCCTGACACAATATTAAATATTAAAAATAAATCCTACTTTAACCTCTTAAATTTCCACCTGAAATGGAAAAAATACGTCTGGATCACCATAAAATCCATTTCCCACCCTTTCAGTAGGCAAGCAGTGTTGCTGAAATAAGAGTAATCTTTGTGTAGGAAATTTAGGAATGCTCCTGAACGTTGTATCAGGATGTTCTGTGTAGCTTAACACATGGGAAGAGAACAGGCAGTCAGACTTTTTCCTTCAGTAAGTATTTTCCATACACCTGCAGCCAAATCTCTAAGGACACAATACAATTTCTGAATCACAGGTCAGTTTTATCTCAAAATTAAGAAAGAAGTGCACATGGCCAGCAACTTTGGGATGAACACCTTAACAAAATAAGATTACATTACTACTCATTCAGTAAAATTGACAGCTACTAGTATTTCTTGCCTTGTGTTAAAAGTTGTTAATTACTTGTATTGTCCTGTTTTCATATGAAAACACAAGTTATGCTAGGAGAGTAAGTCTTCACTGAGAAAACACATATGTGTCCTTTGCTAGAGTGACAAGTCTAAGGTTGAGGAATTACATCCTATAATCCAGATTTCAAAATACATGAGCAGAGAGGTCTAAGTACAGCTTTTTCTGCTAAACTGCTGTGGCAGTGGTAGAAATAAGCTCTTATTTTTATTTCAAGAAAATGCTCTGCACAAGAAGATGTTCTAATCAAGAGCTTGCTACAGATAACTTGTAGCATCCTGATTAAAACATTTATTTTTAAACCTGTCAGTCATTACTATGTGCTATTAATGCGTAACTTGGAAGCTTATTCATAAATATGTGACATTTGGGTCACTGAGTGAATTATAATGATAGAATTACGGATCAAATTTGGAAGAGTAGAGTATAATGTTTGGGAGATGTTTTAAATGTTTTTTAAACACCTTTTACTTCTCTCCTTGCTTAACATTTACAAAGACCTCTTTTTAGCATAAAAAACCCTGTTTATCAAACAGTGATACAGGAAGAAGTTGTTTACATTTTCAGAAGTACCAACATACATCACTCATGACAAAAAAAACGAGGCACTCCATAAGAAATGCCCAATCACTGTCAATCATACACACTAAAATATACATAAAGCGAAGTATGTGGTATGAACTGTATTAGATTCAAAATGAACACAGAATTACAACTATAACAAACAAAACCCAAATAATTACTAGTGACTCACAGGCCTATTTACACATCTCACCAAACTATTGGAAAGGTAGGTAACCATAGAAACCTCGCAGCCTAAATTCAGCACTTCAAAATTTGTATTTCGTTTAAAATGCTGACAATTCTGTTTCTATTTGACAAAATCGGTATTTTTAAAGGCTTCAGTTTTTGCTTTGGAACTTAAATAAATGCTTAAAATTATTTCATTTGTTGGTTACTAATAATTTTTATTTTATATTTATTTTTACCCCAGTAAAAACTGCAGTTTACTCTCAGTAATATAAAATGTTAATATATTTTAATATTACAAATCAATTTCTAACATTTATTTAATGACTGAAATTAAAAAACAATATGAAACACACTTCTGCACTTACTATTAAATGTTTTGCATGGAGACTTTTTTAAGCTGCACACTAGCAGAAAAAAGAAATTACTCAAATTAACTATTAAAGCTGAAATGCTAATAGCCTTTTCAACTTACAGTTCTTTTTCACTGACAATTGCAATTTGCATGGCTTAAAATTTCATACTATCATTAGTACTAATGTCCTATATTTTACTTCATAATCTAAACGAGTAAAATATTATTTTTGTAGCTCACTGGCTCTTATACATAGGCTGTAATGTTCAGTGTGTATTTCATTATGTAGATGAGCAATGGAAGTTGTCTAACATGATTTAAATGGGTCAACAGTATTTTCCTATTCACATTAATCATCCAGACAGCTACATACACACAAAACTAGCCTTGAAAACGAACCTAGGAAATCTCTCTTTCTCCCTGCCTCTTCCCACGGCCGCAGCCGGAGCAGGCACAGGCGGCCGGAGCCCGGGGAAAAGGGCAGCCCCGGGCCCCTCTGCCCACGGCCGCAGCCAGAGCAGGCACAGGCGGCCGGAGCCCGGGCAGCCACAGCCGGGCGCTGCCCCCGGGCCCCTCTGCCCACAGCCACAGCAGGAGCAGGCACAGGCGGCAGANCGCTCCGGCCGCCGCCCCGCGCCGCCCGCGGCCCCGAGCCAAGAATGATTCTCGTCCTGCGAACTTCAGTGGGAGCTGTGTGTTGACAAACTGAGCAAATCTGAATCGGCAAAATTCATTCTTGGCACGGGGACACACAACTGTGCTGAAAGCGAGGGCGCGCTGCCCGCTCCGCTGCGCTGGCAGCCAGCTTCTCCTGGCGTCAACACTTGTCAGAGCTCCCACTAAAGTCAAAGGACACAGGATGAGGCCATTTATTGCCGATTGTTTACAAAACACATCAAAATTAAGGGTTCTCTTCTCAAGCCATGTAACTACCATCTATGGCCCACTTCATACATGGTATATTGCAAATAAAATGGCAATTTATACGACCATAGCCCTTCTGTAGAAAGGGAAGCTGCTCTAATAAATGCTAAAGGGGAAGAACGTAAGTATAAAACAGGCAGAAAGTAACAGAATGATCGTGTACCAAACATTCTGACTCATTTATTAAAAATATATATTGAGCTAAAAAAGAATACCTTATTTCTGAACTGTCTTCACCAGGTTATTCACTCACTTTGTATGGTTTATTAGACTATTTCACTGTCTGACTTTCCACGCTAGACAGAGTAAGCAGAGTCTTAGCAAGAATTTAGGTCTCAGACTCCTTTTTCTAGACTGAAAAGGGTTTACACAGTCTTTTCTGCACAGACAGTAAATCTGTAAGAAGAAATAAATGTTTTGCTTTCCACAAGATCACGATAATCTAACTTGCCAGCAAAATATGACAGGCAATTCTTAGCGTGTTTAGCTACCTTGTCTGCAAAACTGGGCAGTAATCTATGAAATTCTCTATAGGGACATGCATTTAATCAATCACTAATTTGTAAACTCAACTCAGAACTTCTAGATTCAGTCAATTACATGCTAAGAATACTGCTGCATATTTTTTTCACATGGAAAATGTGAAGTCTACCTCAATCTACATGCACGGCCTATTGCAAATGGGCCTGTGAATTCACAGATGGGACTGTGAATTTGAGTCTTACAGCCCTGGCCACAGCTTCATGAATGTCAAGGCTCCTGATCTGCATTCAGTAGGCAAAGAGCTCCAGTAAAGTTGATTCTGACGCGGCTGTTCCCCTGGCAGTGGCACAGTCATTGGAAGCCTTATGCCCATGCCTGGGCCATGCTTGCCCATCCTGCAGTGGCTGGCCGCCCACTGTCCCCACTTGTCACACCAGAGAAGACAGGAGAGAAATGCTGCCTTTCCCCAGACACCCCAGCAGATTATCTTCATCTGCTTGAACCTTCAGCTGCCAATACCCCATCAACCTGTTTGCAACACCCACCTGCTTTCCACAGCTGGGGATACTGCTGCAGCAGGCTCTGCCAAAGTCTTCCCATCAGCTACCTCATTCTGTATCTGATCTTGTGAAGCAGCTATTACAGAAGAGTTATTTGGACAAAACAGCCTCCAAATGAACAAAAATAAGACTGTCTTTATCAAGGAGATTTTAGAAACAGCCACTTCTGCAGTCTTTGGTGTGCTCTTCAATTACATTCTTGCCAGAAAACATGCATTAGTTAAGGAGAGCACTCTACAATGTGAAACTCCTAGACATCATGTTACTACTCAGAAAACTGCTGGGGCAGTTATACCAGCAAAATAATTCTTGCTGGTACAACTTGATCTTTTTGAGCAACTGATTTAAGCTTCCCAGAAGAAAACTATTCTCATGAGATGAGCTTCTGCTGATATAGCAGGGTATGTTAGAGCATGAATAAATCTTTATAAACCCAGTCAAGACACACTACTGTATTTACTTTTTTAAAGAACACCCATTTCTACCATGGCTCATAGGAATTATGTTACTAATAATCAGTGCAGAACAACCAGAATGGCTCAGAGAGGTCAGACCTGCCTAGACACCCCACAGGTGTTAGTTCAAAAAGGACATGGCAATGAAATTAAGCCATGTCATCATCTACCATTTCAGCCACGAGGCATGAGTGTGATTCAATGCTCAGATATGAACAAATGACTACAGGCAACACCTCCTCTCAGCATCAATCCAGCATGTCTTTGTCGCCCTGATTTTTCCAGCCTTCTCTTCTGTTTCACAGTTTCATGTTTTGGGTTCTTTCTCACGCTCTGGGTCTGTAAACACAATGTTATTGTATAGTTTCAAGGTAGTTTACCTTCCTGTTCTTAGAGCTATGGACAGCTGACGGACAGTTGTCCTGACCAATGGGATGGGGAGAGGTGTCAACCTTCTCCCCCAATCCCTGGCCTTTGTAGATATACTATATATGGAGTCAGACTTTCAAATAAAGTAGAGTTTTTAGTTCATGCCTTCTGAACAAAGGGTGAGTGTGTGTTTGTGTGACAAACTGCATCACGTCTTGGTAAGATGCTAACCCACTTTGTCCAGTGGAAAAGGACCTCAGCTCAACATCTCTAGATGAGTTTACAAGCACACTCAAGAGCTGAGATGTCAAGCAGAACAGAAGCAGATCTGCAGTGACTGCACCATTTCTTACATAAAGCACCTCCATTTCACATGGAGGGAGGTTAGAAGTTCACATTTGCTTCTGCCCAACTCCGTCTTCACCTGAGTCTATCAGTAAATCTGAGACTGAACAGCTCGTAACAGCAATTTATAGGAGGAACAAATTTGCCATTTTCTTTCAATGTTATGCCCCATCTGTTGACTTTCTTTTGTAAAAAATACATGAGGCAGGGCGTAATTTAAATTTATGTACAAGAAAGCATGAAACAAATAATCTGAGAAGTGTACAAATTTCTACAGAGAACATCTGATATGCTGTAAGTATTAATGTATAAATTCAGATTGTGCTCATTACTGCAATAGCTCTGCATGGTTCAAAATGAACTTGATCTAAAATGAAACAGAGCTTTAAATAAGTTTTAACAATGAATACCTCGACATAAACATCTTTAAAATGTGAAAGCTGGAGACTTTATGGAGCTGGTTAGAGTGGCTGGTTATTTATAATCTGAACTTAAAAGAAAACAGTGTGACTTTCAAAAACACCCATGGAAGTTTTCTCAGGCTGCAGGCTAGAGAGTATGTCTGCCAAAAGACCTCCAAGGAGCTCTGAAGAGCCCTTTATTCTCCCTTCTAAGGCTTCCATGCAGCAGGGCAGCTTGTTGAACACTTGGGTTTTAACATTCTCCTTTTTCTCCTTTTTCTTCAGAAATTACGAAGGGAAAGACATTACTGCTTTGGAAAGGACATAATCTCAAAAAGGACAACAAACAAACTTTCCATATCCTGTTTCTATGTCATAAAATATTTCCAATGCTTTTCACTCAAATAATGTTTTCAATATGAAGTACCTTGAGGATATTAAAAAAAATAAAATAAAAAGAATTCAAACTTCATTTGTCCTCCAAGGAACAGCCAGACATCAAGCAGATAAAGCCCATCGCCAATGAACAGTTCAGTTGGTAACACTTGCCAATCACTTCTAGATTATTTCAGAATCATAGCAATATAACATAATAACTATGACAAAATAGAGAATTCTGATACTTATTATCCTAAACATAGTCACATACTATATTTTCCTGCCTGAATTACATCCAATAAACTACAGGACCTTACCCTGTGGTATGCAAATTTTCATGCATACTCTCTTGCATTTTACTCCTGCAATTAAAACTTGCACTACTCTGGTTACATGACACATCTTATGCAGTGAAGATGATTGCAGTTAAGTAATTATATATAACTGTGAATCTATTAAAGATGGAGCATTTGTTTTTGTCACATCTCTAACACAATGCAGCAAACCAAGACTGGGGCTAAAGTGAACATTTAATTATCCAAGCTGGACAGACGACATGGTTCTGGTACACAACAAACAATACACAATTGTTTCCAACTTGTGACTCGACAAAACCTGGGAATTTGATAGCAAGAGTTTTATTTAGAAAACAAGTCCACTATCAGTTTGTTTCACCTTCCTACATGGGAGTCCACATTGCCACTGGAGGATGCTTACAAAAACCAATGCTCCAAAAGCTTGAAGAACAGTGAACCAACAGGTCACAGCCAGGGAGGTCTGCTCCCGAGCACAGGGCAGCTTTGCCCCTTCTGTTGCTGGGCAGTTTCTGCCTGCCAGGCAGTTCACTGAGACACTTCTGGAGAAGCACCCTGAAGAAGAGCTCCATTCTGTGCAGCACTGGCTGGCAAAGAGCGCCCGGGGCAGGAGAATTCTCGGGGTGGGAGTGCTGTGGCAGCCCCAAAGTGAGCAATGGGCAGATGAAGGGATAGGGAAACCTGTGTGCCAAGAGCCACTGCGCAGAGGAACATAAGCCTTGATGGCGACTGCAGAGACAGATGTAAGGGTCAGGGAGAGAAAAGTCACAGTAGTCCTGACAAAAGTGTAAGTGTCAGAAGAAAGAGTTGGCAAAACAAAAAAAGGTAGATAACATGGGAATTAGGCAATCAAAACACAAGTCACATAAAGAGGGTAAAAAATGACCAACTGAGAAGAAACCCTTATTATAAAACAACACAATTTTAACGTTTTGAAACAGTTCATTTAAAAAAAATCTTCTAGAGTCTGTTTTCACGCAGGTAATACCAAAGGCCAGTGGTGTGACCTGAACTGGTGAACACAAAATACCACTTTTCTTCAATGGAAACTAGAACTTGACTTCATACAATGCCTTCATACTTACTGTGTTATAAATTGTTTTAAATACTGGCAGGCAAACAGCCATTATGCACTTAAGAGCTCATATGTAATAATACTTAGCATTTTTATAGAGCTTTTAATCTTCAAAGTGCTTTACAAACAACCCATTAATCTCAACCAATGCACCTGTAAGGCAGATAAATATGTGCACTGTAAGTGGAGAAAGACACAGAAAGTTCAATGACTCATGCAAAGCCATGCACACTTCCAGCCCCAAATATCCCCAGCTCCCAGCTCCTAGTGCCATGAAGGACCTGAGCCCCACTCTGCGTTGAGATCACCCCTTCCCTTCAGCCACACAGCCATAGGAGAACTCCTTTTACTGCCAGGCAGTGACAAAGTGCCAGTCTAGCCGGAGACCCGTCCTTTTCCAAAGTTGGTAAGTTCCCAAGGACTGCTGCCTCCCACCAGGATCACCAACTCCAGCAAGTGGGAAGTCCATGAGATGCCAAAGCAGACTCACAACATAGATTTCCAAACTGATTCACCACCAAGCAGTGGGCTGAAAACCTTCTGCACTGGCAGAAGCCTTTGCCTCTCTATTTATTTCTAACTGCTGCACAGACTCCAGAGCAGGAGATTCCTACAAGTCAGACAACAGAACCCTGAAGCCTCTTGCCTCTGAGTGCTGCCATGATTCAAGAAAACAGCTTCACTCCTCTGGCAGTCTCTAACCATTAAAAACTTGTAATGAAATTTTGCCTTCAAGAACGGTAATTCTCCTCCCTGTTGGTGACTGAAAAAAAAAATCTTAGTGTGATTATACTGCATGATTGTAATTTTAACTTTCTGAGGTTTAAAAATATCTGATATGATTTTTCTTAAATCTCAGAAATACCAGGAATGTCAAACCTGGAGTAGATGAGAAATGTGGAAGGTGTGAACAATACAATTATCAGTACTGTGCTACAGCAGACTTTATATTCCCTTACACAGAGAAAACGAATAATGAACTTTTAGTAATAACATCTTTATTTCAGATGTTTATTAGTCACTAGATTTGAACATATAAATCTGAGAATCCTTATCGGTTCAGTCTTTACATTTGTAAACCCAGAGTTTAGCAAGGTTCTCCAGCCACTGTAGTTCCTCCCTGGGTAAACAGCTCATGTTTAAAAATATAGGTCAGTTATAGTAACTGTTATAACAGTAAACTGTTATAGTAACACAAAAACAAACCCCACTTTTTCTTAAGATAGTGAAGAAAAAAGTCTCTCTACAAGTAATGGTATAACATGTTAGTTAAGCAAACATGAGCAGCAGAAGATAAACAAGTGGCAAAAATGTATGTAGCTAAATGAGCTCTGCCAGCCTGCCCAGTTGACCAGGGTATAAAACACAGAATAAGAAGAAAGAAGCAGCCTTTAATTGCTCTTCCCCATCTTAATGTTTTAAACTCATAAAGAAAAAAATAACAAGCCCACATAATCCAAAACAACATGAAGAAACAACTCCTGATCATTTAGCAGAAACTACAAGTTCCCCACATTTAGAACACTTTAAAGCTTATTATTCCATTGATTTAAAGTGAGCTTGGGTCTGACTGCCAACACCATGCTTTAAAAAAAATATATGTCAAATCTACAACTCCTGATGAAAATAAAGGCATATAAGAGCAAACTAAAAATAAAACATACAGGAAGTGCAATTAAATTTAATTACATTGAACACTAACATTCATTCTGCAATCACACAAAAAAAATTCTACAAACATTTTCTAAATTAAAAACTCCATCATAATATTCTACAGCTAAAATAATATGCAATCTTTACATAGCGCAGTTTTTCCAACAGAATGAAACAGATTAAAAAGCAGCATGCAAGAACAAAATTAAAATATGCAGTTGTATCCACTAAACTCTAGAAGCCTAAAAATGATGATGTAGTAAAAAACCACCCAACACCTTAACAGTAATGGCATAACATTTTTTGCCATTTTGTTTAATAACGCATCACTTTATTTGTACGCAGTAATAAAGAGATGTCACAACAACTCGTGCCTGTCTCTGTGTGCTCTATTCTTTCCTGCTTCTGTTTTCAGGGTAGGTTAAAAAGAATCTTTTCTCCTAATGTTCAGCAAACCAGTACCAGATTTCACTTGTGGCAAAGTACGCTACCCATCAGTACAAGGCAGAGCTCCATAAAAACAACAAAGAAAATAAAAAAAGCAAGAGGCAAGGTCTGAACACAGTTTTCTTTCAATTCCCTTGGGAATCATGGTTCTATAGGTCTTGAATTCCCAGGCAGAGGGGATCATGTTCATCAGTTAGGGCAGCTCCGCTGGGCCTAAGTCCAGGTAGACTGCTTGTCTAAACTTGATGAAATATAGGCGCCATCAGGTAACAGCAGTGGTCAGGGAGACTCCAGAAATGTGTAACTGAAAACTAAAAAATGAAATTAAAACAAGGCTGCAGCCGAACAGCCTCTTTCTACTTCTACAGGATGCAATAACTGTAAGGCAAAGAGTTTACAACACACAGACTGCTCCTTTTATACGTTCTTTTGCCTTTTCACATAGAAAATATGAAAGCTGGATTGAGCAGACAAGCATATTTTAACAAACACTGATTTTAAATAGAAATGCTTAGGAAAGAAACCACTGTGACAAATACACATGGCTTGAACAGACAAAACATTAAAAAGAAGTCATTGCCCTGTAACCCACTCTCCCTCCCACTACATTACTTCAAAATATTTTCAAATTAAATTTTCATGCTAATAAGTATTGCTAGATCAACAGCACTGGGATGTGGTGTCTAGAAGCACTGCAAGCTACCCATCATGGCACATCATGTCAAACTGTCAAAGAGAAGAAGAGGCAGCAAGACTTTCACCAGATGTGCATTTTGAAGTGCTATAGCAATGCGCTTGTTTGGGGGTGGAGAAGGAAGGAGGAACCAAAAAAAGGAAAATTATGAATCCTCAGTTGACAAGATCATTGTAACTGGGTGTCCTACAGGTAGTTTTAGCACAGAAAAGGCCTTTTCAGACTGCATACATGATCGAGTACTACTTTGAAATCACAGATTACAGTGGACCAGCAGGACTGTCACTGAAGAATGCTCAAAATATCATAAGCTTTTGTTTAAATTTCCTCTTGATTCACAACTCTCACAATCAGAACATCATGTCTACGATATCCAAATATCATGGAAAGGAAAACCAGCTTAGATTTCATGACACCGACCTTCACTTCAGCTTTAGCATCAAAACAGGTTCAAAATCAGAAGTAGCTTCTCTTCAAGGTGACTTCAGCCAAAATGCACATCTCTTCAGAATAAAAAAGAGAAAATACCATAACACCATAGAAATATTTTCTGGTAGCCTCAACTTTACACTCCAATTATGGCTATACATGGAAAGCCACACAAGAAATGAGGTTAAGTGTGCCAAACTGGCTCAGTAGGATTTCCCCTGCACAGCTAGAGAACATCCATGACACACAAATCCCAAACTTTACAGATGTGTGGTATGTTGTTTTTATGTGCACCTTAAATTCAGCTTCTGGTCTAGGAAGGGTAATTCAGTGCAAAAACTTGAGTAAAAAGAAATTCTATATCTAAATCCAGAAAGCCACTTCACCTATGTCCACTGCTAAACTGTGTTTGCCTGGTAATTCAGGAGCAGCAGACACTAGGGCAGGCTCAGGCCCCGTTTAATCCTGCTGATGCTGTGCTGCCACAAAACCCTCCAGAAATTACTCCCTCAGTGCTAGAGTTTCTCCATCCATCAGTTAGTGCTTACGTTTTCAGCCCCTTTTGTCTGCCTTAGCTACCTGCGCTGTGAGCTCTCAAAGGCAAAAAAAAAGTTTTATTATATACTCACAGGACATTTGATCCTGTGATTTCAGGGAGTGAAGCTATCTGCTCTAAAATACAAGGTAATTCACCATTTGAGGTCCAGAATTTCTTTAGGAATGTTTCAGTTCTTCATTCTTTCTCCTCAAACACTATATATTACCCTAAACAAGCTTACAGGCCACCAGAGATCTCTCATATACTCTACCACCATTTTTGATGTTTTAAGTAGCAGAGCATGCAAGGACCAAGTAGCCAGGCACTTCACAGTTTGATCCTGCACATAGCCTCGGCAGGGTCATCTTCCAGTCTAGATTTTAGGAGTCTGTGTTTTTGTTCCCTTTAATTTAATCTCTAAAAATTGTGAAGTGGTATCCTTTATTTCACTCATTTGCTGTATGAGTATAGAGGAGGTTAAATCAGTTAATTGTTTTATTGCAGAACAACACTAAGATTTGTGTGTGTTGGTTAACACTGCATTTATGAGCCTGAAGAGTAGAAGACTGAAGCAACACCTAAAGGAGAGACAAAGTTTGCCTTCTGTGCTGCCCAGAGGCAGCACTCAACTGAGTATCTTGAATTAAAATCACAGACATGACTTTCCATTTCAAACTTTCCACCCTATTTCATGGTATTACGTTGAGCCTTTGCTTCTACATCTGCAGCCAGGTGAGACTCTGGTAGCAGTGCAGAAGCTGTGCATGCAAACAGTCCTCGCTCACAGATATCCCCATGTCCAACTGTGAAGACAGAGACTGACAGCACTGTAAAATCCACTTTGGAAGCACAGCTGCAAGACAACTCCCTATGATGGGGCATCCCACTTTCTTGCTAGAGTCATTCCCAGAGCCTTCTGGTATTTTCCTTCAAGGTCAGCAGCCTTTGCACAAAGCTTGGCAACACCACATCAAGGCAAAGTGCTTCTGCAGATGGTGGAAGTCTCAGTGCGCTGCTGTAGGAATGGGAAGTAGCTCTTTTCTGCTTAGAGAAAGCTCCAAGTGAGCCTTCCTTTAAAGAAAATTCTACAAAATGAAAAGTGATACATGCAAAATACATTTCCAAACAAGGTCTATGTTGCCTGAAGGATTATGGCTGGGCTTACTTTCCTTAACTTCTGGCACATGAAAATGTACCTGGCTAATACATTTATCACAGACTAAACACTGGCAGATACGGGACACCACCTGGGACCTGGGCACCCAAGATATAAAGCATGCAGAGCAGAGAAAGCATTCAAAAAAAGCTGAAACTGAGTACTCTTCAGGAACTTGTCATTAACTTTGTCTCTATGTGGGTTTTAGCTGCAGCCACAATGGTGACGCTCTGGTGCCAGGGCAATGGGCATCTTCCTACAAAGGAGAAAAGACTTAGTCTGAAATGAATGGCTACAAAAGAAGGTGTGGGTCACTAAAGCTGTTGATGTGGCAGAAAATGTTGGTTTTCAGCAGCTGTCCAGGACATCTGCTAATGACTTTCCATCATTTAAAGGCAATCTTAGCTAATGCTGAGAAACCTAAGCTCACAGAGAAGCCACACCCTACACATCCACCCACAGCCAGAAGTCAGAGATCTCATAAGAAAAAAAGACTCAGTGTGCTGCCAACAATACATTACCTCTCAACTGAAAGATGAGAACAATTAAACACTTTATTGAAAGGGGAATATTTTTCTCTCGTGCCTCAAACCATGAAAGTGCATGTCTTCCCCAGAGCTGCTGCACAGTTGAAATGGGAATAAATCCTCGCCTGCCTGATTATTTTCGAGACAGGGATGAAACTACCTTAGGATCATTTAAAAAATGTTGAAAGTGTACTACGATCAAATGGTTTGAACTTCCACCATGCATCACTTGCAGCTCATAATGCTAATGTTAAATTCTGGAGACATGAGTCTGTCTACAAATTAATGGAAAATGTGAATTAATATTTTCTTCTAGCTAATTGCCCAACTCATATATTCCACAGTGCAGCCAAGCACATTTTAGCATGAAAACTCGCTTGCATAAGTTTTAAATCACTTTTTCTCATCTGCCAAAAAAAAAAAGAGAATTACAGGACGTATTTAATTTTAAGTCTGGAATACCAGGAAACAGTCAAGTCTCCCCAAAACCGTTACCTGTATATTCTATGGTTAATTTTTTTTTAAGCATTAGGTTAAAAGTACTGGAAGTTACTACAGGTGAGGATCAATTGTTTGAGTTGTACATTTCTGAATTTCTTTTTAACTGTGAGAAAAATACAGACAAAGAGATACTTCTACCATTTGAATATTAATAGTGCTAAGAAGATTTCTATGATTCGTTCTTAGAATGAGAATGGTATCTAATATGTTGAAATTTGTAGTTAAATATGCTTATCAAAAAGCAAGCTATAACAAAAAAAATGAATATAACTCCTGTTTCAAAATGCACCATCAGAAAGATGGAAACAGACTGATTCAGTAGCACATGGCAGCACAAAAAAGTCTGAAATGAATACTTTGATTTCAGGAAAAAGAAAAAAAAAAGAAAATAATCTAATTTTGAGTCCTTGCACATCTTAGAAATACTGAAAAGTTTGAATTTTGTAAAACCACGAGCATTACCAAAGTCTGCAGATTAAAAAAAATGCAAGAAATGAACTGTATCAGAAACACTGCTCAGTAAAAGATTCAGTAAAGCAGGTACTTTATTTATTTAATCACTTCCCAGATGCAGACCCCATAGCACACTTCTGTACAGTAACACACAGAGTCCAACATAAAATGGCAATTTAAAGTTGATTACCAGTTTTACCATCCTAGATGTCAAAGCCATGTCTGACCAGAAAGAAAAACTATGTAAAATTACATGTCTGCACTCTATCTAGAGCACGTAAACCAGATCAATTCACATTGCCTCAGTCACTTGTTACGCCTTCCTTATTAGTCCTACTAACATTTCTAACTTGTGTAATGCTTCAGGATAATTTGATGATTTTTCACATAAATACCCTGCTGGAGAAGAGCTCATTATTCCTTTAATATACACAGTTTTGGCTAACCTAACTATGAGGTATAGAAAATACTCAACCACGCATTACTGACAAGGCTTGTGAAACAAACTTGCGACCTACATGGCCCAAAAAAGAAAAAAAACCAAAAAAACACCAAACCCAAAAAACAAACCAAACAAAACCCCAAGTAATTTCTAACGAGACTCCACACTTCTGGACAAACTTGAAATGACGTTTTGAAGCTGTACTGCAACAGAATCAACTCCAGCTATATCCCTGTGTTTTTATAAAAAATAAAAAAGGTTTAAAACCACATTTGTGTATTTCCTCCTCATTTTACTAACAGAGGGGAAAGAATAACATTCTCAGAAAAACCCTGAAAACAAACATCTCTAAAAGGCTCTGTAGTCACAGAAGAAGAAGCATCTCATGTCTCACATTCTGTGGTACTGGAGACAGCTATAGCTTCTAGTCAGGTGCAGTTTCCAGGTTTCCCTCTGAGGAGCCTGTGGACAAATTCCCAGTTCCACAAGAGGCTGAACAAGGCAGCACAGCCCCTCACCAAGCAAACAGCCAGCCTGGGAACACAAACTACATATGCAAGGGATGTATCACACCCTGTCAGTCTATACTGAATTGACTTTAGAAACCTGGCCCACAGTAAGTCACACAGATTATCACAGAATTCTTACTCATTGTTAGGGAAGCAAGATCAGGAATCAGTTATATCGGTATGTAACACAGAAGTAACTCATTTTACGTGGGATGTCTTCTCATCAATTATTTCCCTGTGGCTCTAAACCCTGAAATTTCGTTATAAGAAATTAGGGGCTTCTACTCTACAATAATTCACCTGAATAAAATAAATAGATCTCTAAGAGATTACTATGATTTAAATCATCTAAGATACAATTGCAGATATAAATGCAGTTCGTTCATGTACTCTACTTTATTACCAATAAAGTAGCACAGATTCAATTATGATAATACCTGAAACTGTGATAATATCTAATCAGACCATTTACAAGCCAGTGAATCACCACACAATTCATACTATTTCTAACTACAAACTGTGACAGTGACTTGATATGTCTGTGGTCTGAGTGTTTCCTAGTTTTCTTTTACAAAACAGTAGATTGAATTCACATTCATATATCACCTGTAAATTTTTTTTGAATACTCTTCAAGAAAAGGTGACAGCTAAAATGCAGTTCAACCCACTGCTAGTCCATTCTGAAACGCATCATTTGAGAATACAGAATTTCACAAAGGTTTGTGGAAACCACTCACACCCTAAAGGGTTCTGTGCCTTCTCCTTGGGTTGAAAGTGTTTGAATTCTGACATTGGCAAGGCAGAGGCTATTCAGATAACTTCCCTATATGATTACCAAAAAGTACTTTTTAATTTCCTTGTATCTCTCAGTCCATTTTTTTAATGAAGGGTTTTTTTAGGCTAGCCTAAGTCCTTCTGATATATAGAGAAAACATTTAATCAGTATACAAACTTCCAAGATCTCTGCTGCTCAAATGCACTTATGCAGTAACAATTCCATAATAAAGAAAATGTCATCATTTATAAAAATGTAACATCAGATATATTAAAAAGAAAACAACAAAAAAAGGAAGCTATAAAAAAGGAAATTTTGTTCAATAAAGGTAGAACAGATACCCTTAGGTGAGCAGAAACCTAATTTAAATTACTTTTGTCTTTCAGTATTTGCAAATTAAATTATACTGAACTGTCCAATTCAGGGAAAATTGGATTTCGTTTAATCAGTCTTGTCTTAACTATGACAGTTTCACTTTCTCAAGTCTCTGTAAAAGCATATCCCCTGGGGAACCTGAACAAGGTTTGATGAACGGAAGGTAAGAAGGCTTAACAAATTTAATTCGCTAGGTTCTTTGGATGACAGACATTGGGTTTTTAAGCGCGCACGGGGCCGAGGACGATGCAGGGCATGGGCACACAACTTTAGCTTGAGAAAGGTTATGTAGTAGAAAAAGTGCTCGTCAGAGAACGGGGACAAGGGGCGCTGAAAAGCCCTTACAGAGACGGGCGTGTCAGCAGCAGGTAGGAAGTTCTGCAGCTGAACGGCTGGTAGAAGAAACACGTATACTTATGTCAGATTACTTCAGCTGCAAAAATCACCACAGCAAAACCAGCGCAAAACCCTCCTACAGCCTTCCCGCACCACGGGGTCGCCGTGACGGCGGGAGCTGCCCCGCGCGTGTGCCCGAGCACGGCGCCGGGGACACGCGCGTTAACAGAAGCCGAGCCGCGACAGCCGCGGCCGCGGACCCTGCGGGGCCCCGCCGCC
>WBMY01006238.1:106730-131447 GCA_013397315.1 Donacobius atricapilla | reverse complement strand
CACCGCGCCGCACCGCACCGCGCCGCACCGCACCGCGCCGCGCCGCGCCGCGCCGCCATGCCCGCAGGTGCTGCCCGTGCCCCTCTGTGCGGCTCCATCCTGCTCGGTTCCACAGCATCCCTAGCGGGATTGGTGGCTGCTCGCTCCGCCAGCGGGAGACGGGGCAGTGAGACAGAGCTGCCGAAAGCGGCACTCGGTCCCGCATCAGGTGCAACCATGAGTCCTGGAGCTACCTCATAACTTCCTGCCCTTAAAAAATAAACAAAACCCAACCAACTAAGCAAGCGAACACCACCACTCTCCCCTCAACTTGTACTTTTAATGAATAAAATATGAACTACTCTTTAGGAACTAATTAATGCAAAGGAATATCTCGAAGGCAGGTGCCAAGAGGATGGTGCCAGACCTTTTTCATTGGAGCTGAGTGACAGGATGAGGAGCGATGGCCATAACTAAAACACAAGTTTCATCTCAACATGAGGAAGGGCTCTATGCTGAGGGTGGCAGAGCACTGCAGCAGGCTGCCCAGGGAAGGGCTGGAGTCTTCCTCTCCGGAGACATTCAAAACCCACCTGTATGCATTCCAAAATATAGAAGTAATACAAGTAATCCTTTCTTAATCCTCACACGCATGTCATGATTTCTGTGTCCTTACATACATTCATGTGTACACACACAGTGGTAACCTGTGGGATAAGTAAGTAAATTGTCAAATGAGAACTGAGGCTGTTATCTCTAGATTTATTTACGTCCTGGTACAGCCATTAGTAGTTTTAAACTTCCCATGTAGAAGTTTTATGATTTATTTAAGAATAGACTCAAAGCCCAAGGTGGATGGGAATGATGAGCATATTGCACTTCCAGTATTTCTGATTTTAAGGAGCAAATTCCAAGCATTCTCTGATTAAAAAAAAGTGCTGTGATCCCCTTAAACTGTGTTAGTAAAAGGGCATCTCTTAATCAGTTGCCACAGCATGATAGTGTGAAAAATGAGGTACACTTTCCTGGTAAATTTTAAGAAATAGGTTTAATAAAAAAAGAAGACAATTTAAAAGGAGACAGATTAGGCAAAGGAATTATGGCCGGCCCGGTGACTGGCCATTTAGCCAAGTCCACAATCTGCTACTTCAGAGGTCTTCCTTAAATACCCTTTCTATTGCATCAGTCTGTTGCATATTCAAACTTTCCACAGGCTAGTTTCCATATTCCAGGAACTGTTTAGCATGGTCCCTCCTTGGGTTCGCCTTTTTAGCGCATGTGTGTGTCTTGGCTGTGTCTCCATTATCACCTCCAGGCTGCGCCTTGGCCGTACCTTCCACAGACGGTCGGGGTTGATAGTTGACATGTCAGCAGCAGGGGCCTCACCATAGGTTTGCTGGATGTTATTCCAACCCAACAGGTCATTCAATTACAAGCATAACTATGTATCAGCTATCCCAGTACCATGTCTAAGTTTTGCTAATAGCAGAAATAAAAACTATATCTTTACAGCAAAGTTATTACACATAGAGCATTCACCTTAATATTTGCAAAAACCCAACTCCATAATATGCATTTATAACAACAGGCAGCTTGTCATATAGCTTATATCCACACTACATAGTAGTTTAAAGATCAATACAATACCTTGCACTGCCTCCAAAAAATAAAACATTCCACTTCTCATAGCCACATTCTGCATGAACTGACATGCTTCGTCATCATTATTCAGTGAGGGGAGAATGATAAACTTATCACAGAAATAAAGATATAGCAATAAATATAGAGAAAGCATTGCTAAGGTGATCAGTTACAGCTTGTGAGCACCATTACCCACTGCTCACTGGTGAGAGCTATGCACGTTTCATTTGCGGGGCCAAAATGTGCATGTCTTCACCCTGTTCCTAATTCTACGACGTAGTATGGTCTTTCAGGAGTGTGAATTGCACTAGGCATCATTTTATCCTCTTTGGTATCTTGGCAAGGCTTTAGGAATCCAGGCACTCAGCCACTAGTTCTATAATATCAATGGAGCCTTGAACTTGCAATATAGGAAGTTCCTACATCCAGGAATATCCCACATCAGTGATAAAAAATATATACAACCAGGTAAAGCTACACCAGATAAAACTTACATTACAGCTCGAGGGAAAGAAAAATAACATATTTACAGGTGCCTATCATATTAAATTCATTCTAGGCAAAGATTTTATCTTTTCTATGAAACTACAAACTTTTAAAACATGAACACCCCATACAGCTCAGAGAAAAGCCTAACTAGAAGAAAGGGAAGCATCTAAAAATAGCAGTTATTGAACATGGAACACCTCCCTTATTGCCCTACCATTTAGAAACTAAAAAAGGTATGCCAAGCTCTTCCCATTGATCTAGATTTTCTTTATGTTTTATCTCTTCAGCTCAAACTGTGCAAGTACAAATGGAGAACAAACCTCCTGTGTGAGGAATGTTTACAGCATTACATGTTCTTTATTTACTAAAGAAAGAAGCTAGGGCTACTCTCAGAAAAAAGTGCACAGTACTGCTCCTGCTATAAAGATTTTTTTGTAAAGGCAAAGAGGGAATTCTGAATCCTCTTCCCAAGGTTTTGTCTTCATTGTGTCATTACCTGAGATTCCTCCAGTTTGGGTTGGGTGCATTATATCTGAAATGAGCTTTGAAGAGCCAAAGTAGGACATTTTTTCCATCATTTTCTCTCTGCCTCTGGTCTGGAGAATTAAAAATATCTTGAACATGGAAATCTGAAAACTGTTAGATTAATGATCCCTTGTACACTAGCTTGTACCATTCCAGATCTAAAAGGAAGCTCAGATACACAGTGTATAATCTTGTTCCTTGTGATATGTATTACTGAAGGCTTTACTGCAAGGAACAGAGAACCTGGTAAGCATGTATGTGAATGAGTAGCTATGAGTAGAAGTTGATAGTTGTATTGTTTTTCTTTTTACGTTGTAAAAAAGATGAATGATAGGGAGCCAAGCTCATTCCTACAATTTTCCCACCAGTTATAAGCCAGTATGATGGCAGATAGCATGCCTTGCCTGAGCTGAGCTTGCATCTATTTGTATTGCCTTGTGTAATAGCCTTCCATTTTTACTGGCTGCACCAAATTTTTAGCCTCACAATTCCAAATATTGTCACTGGTGTGGTTTAACTGTCTTTTGTAAACGGAATGTTTTAATAGAAAGAACCCAGGGTTAGACTGAAATCTTTCTGATCATTGGAGAAAAGAGTTAGCAGTGTAAACCAGCTGAAATTACTAAAAATCATGAATGACAGCATGGGGAAAAATATTTCCGAAGACTTTCTGCTGTTTTTTCAGAAAACGGAAATATCTGCAACACATACTTGTTAATATTTTACTGTGCTTTTTTTCAACTTCAAGTACAAATTATCCTAGCAAGCAATGTTTCACAAAGCAGTAGCATTACAGAATAATTTTAAATTTGAAAGCTGAAACTCCAAGGTTTTATATGATAGACCTACTGATATAACAGGTATTTCTAGTTCTAACAGTTTGATACTGAAGAAAGCAGGTCAGAACTGACACCGTGAGGAAAGGTAAAATGGCAAAATATGCAACATGAGATTTTCAAGCTTTCTAGTGTCTGACAGTCATAAAATATGATAAAGGAGAAGCATAAAGAACAACAAAGTCTCAGTGAGAGACAAAAAAAAAGGAATTGAAAAAATCTATAAAAGCACACACAAATCCTTCATACAGACATTATGGGGTGCTTACCCTCCTGCTGACATTGCAGAGAGAGACAATAGGTCAGTCTTGAATTGCCTGAACTGCCACATAGCAGCTTTGTGTGTTGGTTCGTAGGAGGCAAAGACATTTGCTGCCCAAAACACTCCTTCAGCAACACACAGACCTTTATTCCCCCAACTACAGCAGTTAGTGTCCTTCAAACCCTGCAGCTTCTGGTAGTTTGCTTTCTCAGTTCCGAAGCTATAGGTATTCTGTTGTATTTCTTGAGATTATTAGTTGTTGAACAAGAAGTTGTTTCCTAGTATCTGCAGTAGGGAACTTTTATGTTTCAAAATACCTCAAAGGGAACAGTTTGAACCAGGTTTCTGAACATAAAACACTTTTCAGAGCTTTATTTACCTCTTAGGACAAAATCCTGTATTAGCACTGCTGACAATATCTTTACATTGGAAGAAAACTCGTGTCTGTCAATTGAACTAAATTCGCTATTTTACTGTATTTTTTTGAAGTAGATTCACTGTTGGCTGGATTTGTAAGGGATGGAAGGGCAAACCAGCATCCTGATGCCAGAAGCATCTACAATGAAAAACTTTATAAGTATACTCAGAGATCTTATGTACATTCTGAATATTCAAATGTAAAAAACTCTAAAATGCTTTATCAGTATATTGTGCAAAGTTTCGCTTGAAATTGGAGTGAAGTGACTGAAGAATCTGGATTTTATTAAAATGCAGAAAAAGTCAAACCTATTATTAATAAGACTATTAATAGTGTTTGCTTTAAGTTTCTGTTAGCTAGTAATAACTGAAAAGAACAATAGCAGCTTAAGAAATCTAGGATAACAGATTAAGTATTTGAACAAAAATATTTTTAATCCAGGATTACTTTAGCATCACATTGTGCCCAGAATAGGAAAGGGCTCCAATAGCATTCAGCTTCAGCTATCCAATTCTCATGCCCCCAACATCTAGAGTGAAAGGGTTGCTACTAAGCCTCAGTGTTAATTTGTCAGCTCACAAATCCACACAATTGAACCCCTCCAGTACCTACTTGCAATTCCGTACAGACAGCTGTTAGTAGTTCACAGGTCTTCTCAGCACGCTGAAGTCAAACAACACTAGTTATGTACTACACAGCAAAGTATTTGTTTAAATATAGTAGGAGGTCCCTGTTCTTAGTTATGTTAATACAGAAATACAAACATTAGACAAAACTTACTAAACTTTTATAAATAGCATTACACTTTTTTATTTCACAATATGACTCGGTGAACAGCTGGAGTTGCTGCTGTGTGTATTTCTGAGACAAGCATCCTGCAGTTCACTTGTAGGTGAAATTTGTTATCCTGTTGAAAATCATGAACAAAATATCCAGACTGGCACACCAGGACTTTGCCTAGCAGCAGCCTGAAATGTGGGTATTTAGTCAATTTTACCACGAATGCTTAGTCTCTAAAATGTTAGCTCCAACAGATGCACCCCACAAGCCTGCTGAAGGAGACTGGCAGATGCCCCACAGCAGTGGCAGAAGAGCTGTTGCAGTTTTCTAGCCATCTATCGAGGTTACTGCCTCCTTCTCTCTGCCAAGGGAAAGGATAGTCCAGACCGTTAAGACCACTTCAGGCAAAGTCAGCAGGGCTAGTTTAATTTGCTGATGAAGATTGCTTCAGATAATTGGCTTAATTTACTGTAATGGATTAGGGTGCACTCACAAGGTCTCTCCTGGCAGCAGAGCTGCAGATGCTGTAATCTGCTGCACGATGGAAGGATTCAAAGTTTCTAGACCTCTAGGAAGCTGTTTATTCCTATTTTTCATGCCAAGAAGTTTTGCAGTTCACAGGCACATCCCACCATTTTAGAACGTTCCCATGACCATACTGGATTGAGAAACCACTAAAGGAACTGGAAGCACTAATTCCAACTCTTTCAACTGTGTCAACATAAAAAGAAAAAAAAAATTCTGACCTGTTATGAAAAAATGAATCTGCCCTCATCACTGTGTGAGAGAAGTTTCACTATTTATGAATAGCAAAAGGAAATTGTGATTAAGGAAAGCAATTTTGCGCTTTTTGGCTCAGCAATTTCTAAGTGGGCAAACAGCCCATGAGGCAGTGTTTCTTCTTGTCAGCACTACAGTTTCTTCAATGGCTTAAGGTCAGGGAGTGTTAGTGCAGGCTGCTCCAGAAGCACCAGAAATATCCTGGACCTCTAAGCAGGAACCAAATTTAAGCACGGTGCTTCAGTTCAGCTTTCCCACTTCTGACTTCACCAAGATCTGAACGCATTCAATAAAAAAACAAAACCATCCACAGAAAAAAACCAAACTCCACGTTCCCCAACTTAACCTCAGCCCTCCTACTACCACCAGGAAAGGTCTTTCAACAATTGTTACTATTGATTAATAGATTTGGATACTACAGTAAATGAAGACATATCACAGAGCCAAGATATCCAAATCCAGAATTGAAATTTCTAAAAATAAGTTAACAGAAAATACAAGAAAACCCATAGGTTCTAAACATTTTAAAATTATTTCACTTCCTCCACGTCACATCAGATAGCAGAGAACTGTCAACCTACAAGCTCCAGTTTTGAAAGCTGGACCTGAATCCTACTAGAACCATCAAACATGGTTAATAAATTCCAATGATCCTTTATTCAGATTAAATCCTCTGAAGTCCCAACTACCAGAAAAGATAACAATTTATTCCTTTGAGGGAAGACAGGATATTTAAGAACTAACGTGGGGTCTGAGAAGTAATGGATAGCAGAACAGAATCAAGGAACTCTATAAAGGCACTTGCTTCCTACAGATTTATGTTTCTTTTACTAGAAGTGCTTTTGGAGTCCTCAAAGTCTTGGCTGGTTACCCAGCTGTGAGGTATCTTCCTGCAAATCTTGAACCTGAAAACTTGGGGGTTTGAAAAAGAAGGTGCTTGAGGCACTTTAGAGACTTAAACAGAGTGGGTCTGTTTGATTCCAGCAGCAGGATCCCCTTTTAGCAGAGGGTAAAGAGTCTGTACATGGGAAACACCCGAGAGACCACAGAACCAAGCTTGTAAGCTGCTCATGACATTAAACCTGCACAGGCCCTACACCGTACAATCGGATCCACGGAGAACAGCCCCAGGAGAATCAAGTTAGGAGAAATTTGAGATTGCTTAGATTTACATATTAACTTGCAAGTATCTATTAAGTCTTGATCAAAACAAAAGGGTAAAGGAAAATCCATACAATTGAAGTAACACTGTATCTGAGAATCTACATAGTTTATTTCATCAAGAAGTGCCCCCAAACCTAAAGTACAACGTTTTTAAATCTACAACACAAAAATAGAAAATATTCAAAATGCACAGAAACACAGGTCACCTTTAATGTGATTAAAACGTCCCATGAGATTTTTTGCAGTTAAGTGGCAATGTGCTTTACAACACTGTATAGATATCTGCAAGTTTCCTGTACAGGTAGGATCCTCATGCTTGTGCAAGTCGTTCTAGGACTCTTCGGTAATCTGAAACAAGCTGTTGGAAGCTCTCTTCTAACTGTTCACGTTGCAAGTTTAGGTCTATTTGGTTCAACTGATTAGTCATCTCCTCTGGTCTTAGACACCTTCTCATCTTGGCAAGTTCTCTCTGTTTTTTCTAAGCAATCAAACAAACAGTAGTTTGAACACAGCCAGTAATTATCAAGAATGGTATTTCATTATGGTGTTTCATTTAAATTTATTCAATTTCAGTATCTAGTTATTTAAGATGTTCCTAATCCCAAGAGATGCAGAACCATGTTTGATTAGTACATTTGTTCCGTTAAAGGCTCATATGGACAATAAGCTAGTGAAGGGAGGAATGGTTTCAAATTTTGCTCCTTAACCCAACAGATTAGGTCTAACAGTACACCTACTACTGAAGATGTATGGCACAAAGAACTTGACTGTAGAAATCTGACCAGGATATTTAGTCTTGCATTAACATTAATTACACTGATGTGCCATTATGTGACTGTTCAGCCAACTAATTTCCCTATAACTGACTATCAAAAATTAATTTTAAGCCGCCAGTACACAGAAGTAGTTTCACAAACTCTTACAAATGATTCAAGTTACCAGGGACTAGCAGCAACAGCACTGAAAAGCAGTAAAATTATTTGTAAGCATAAACTTATTTGTACAGAAAGATGAGTTGTCCTTGCTCTGTCACATGTGATTTTTATGTGTTTCTTTAAAGCACCTCAAATTTTCTTTACCCAGATATACTTTTATATAGCAGATACCTATTTCTGAACTACTCAGTTCTTCAGGTACTTTCCATTCTTCTGTGTTCTCTAGCTTTGTAAAAGTAGAATATCATTCAACACTTCATTTAAAAAAAAGTACACGTCTGGTATCCTATCAATAACTCTTTGCAATACTTATGGAATCAATGTATTAAAACAACAAAATTTCACCAAATTATTCTATTTCTAACAGTCTCAAAATCAAAGCCCTTTTGCGTTCTAATTTTACGCTTATCTCTCAAAGGAATATTTGTTTTCTTTCTGTGATTGACGTTGAAAGTCAGGAGGGAGGAGCGGAGACTACAGTAAACTGTAAATGAGTAAGACCAGAAAAATTTTTATAATCTCCAAAGATTCCACAGGCAGGCAAAGTTCAGTTCAGAAAAGGAGGTTCTGTACTTAAGTACTGATGAGGCGCTCATGCACATTTCTGGCCAATAATCAAGAAACCTTTCCTTGTTGAAAGGATGTGGAAAGTAGCATAGATGTTTGAATTTTAGCTTCACATTAGCTCTGTGTAGCCAAAATGAGTAAGAAAACTCAAAACATGATAAGCTGCCCAAATGAAAACAGAGATGAGTACCTTTCAGCCAGCTTCTGTCAGTAGAACAACTAAAACTCTATTCTAGTATTCTATACTAATATACCAAATGTTTTATTTCCTGTATTAGTACTACTTATACAGACAGCAACACATCCTGCTGCATCAGTCATCCCAATCTAGGGATGCCACATGCACAAAGGTGTCAGCATCTTTAGCAACCACCTCCTTGCTAGTGTAATGACTTCAAGGGGAATAGATCTATTACATGTTTTTCCCCTGAGGCTTCTGCATATTTTTTTTTCAGTGCTGTTAGCCAGGAAATAATTCTAAGAGGGAACACCATTTTTATTAAACTAAGGTAGTGTCAACTTAGAATTATTCTACATGTGTACAGCACTGTTCAAAGGAAGCTATCAAACAGTTTATGTAAAATGACACCAGTGTTAGAGTTTGCAGTAATATTCCCGATTCCATGTTTATAAAGTTTGGTTCCCCCCGTCAAAATTACCCTCTCTATATTAAAAGTTAGTTTCATTACATTTTTGAAGATGGCACTGTGACTAAAATTTACTGGAAATTGTTTAAAATGAGTGTATGAGTAAGCCATTTACTAGGTAGAACGACGATAAACAAGATGACTATTTCAGAACATGAAATTTAAAATCAGGGATAAAAGGTGTTGGCTGCTTTAAGGATTCTTTGGAATCCACACTGAAATAACAAAAACCTAGAAATTCAATGTTCTAAAGTAGCAATATTGCATATTTAGCAACACATAATCCATTCATTATCCATGCACTTATTGTGTGCAAAGGCTGAAGTGGAAACACCTGCTAGAAGCACCAGAATTGAAGCTGCTTATGAACTTTTGGATTTTGCCTACAGGACCTCCGGGATGAATGAGTGAATTGAAACCATGTAATAGTCATGAAAAACAGTTGCTGAAAAATCACCTTATTTATAGTGGATGTGGAGTGAAATTTAGCAAATGAGACAAGACACTTGTGAAAGAGAGCGTGTTTTGATTAAGGTCCTGGCACCCAGCATAACATGAAATTATCACCAGATCAGATAGGTATTTAATACAATGCTGGCCTCTCATTTCTACTGACAGCCTCTGTAAGCCCAACAAGACTACAAGCAAAGTTTTGCAATTTTGGTGTAACAGGGTGAACGCTGCTTTAGGAAGGTTTTCAAGCTGATCAAGGTACTCCTTGTGCTCTGTGTACTTCTACATGCAGGATTTTAGTTTGATTGACAAGTACTTAATTGCCAACAGTAGCTAACATGCCAGCTACAGCAATAAACCTAGATTTATTTGTGGCCTTTTTGACTTGTGATACAAAGACTGATGCCATTAGCAACTAAAATACAACTTTTAAAATCCATATCTCAAAGGGCCAGTTTATGCAACACAGATCAACCCCACTGAAAATCTGGGATGCAGGAGTAATGGGAACTAAGAAAATTACTTGGTCCTATGTTTAATACTTGCTTGAATTTTACTGCTAGTATTATTTTATATTCCATCTGCATGGAGTTAGTATTATGTTGATGTGACTTGATTACTTCTAGCAAGCTGTTTTTTTTAAGACCTAGCAAACAATTAGAACAGGAAACTAAACTATACCTAGTCTACAATGTAAACTTTACCTCTCTTCAAATCTCTGGCTTATCTATTTAAGGTACATTTTTAACCTCTTCAAGAAATTGACCATTTCGCCCCCTTAAACCTACCTGGACATAATGGCCCTTGTAGCTAGATAGCATAAGCTTAATCGTAACCTGCTGCTGGAACTGGGCAGGGAACAGTCAGGAGCCAAGCACAGATCTTCAGTGCTGCTAGGTACGAATGTCCCCTGCATCTGTATCTATGTCAGCTGAACACTGCATAACTAATAGTAGTTGATTGGCAGCATAATTGGCATCAACTACATTTATGGAAATTAAAGTAAAATCAAGTATAATTAGCCTTGAAATAAATATTAAATGATACTTAAGTCATATACACCTTATAGGGCCCAATCAGTCTTCTTTTAACATCCAACCGATAGCTTCTGGACTGTTCTGCATCACCCATATTTGTTGCACGCAATCGGAGAATTTCATAAACTCGTCTTGTGTGTTGCTAATGAACAGAAAGGAGAATAAAAACCACATCTGAATAAAAAGGTCACTGAACAGAACTCCAAGTGGAGAAATACTGAAATATAATAATCCTTCATCTTCTCAGGAGATGGGCATGGATAAATCTGTCCTCCTATCTGGTGAGTTCGGTGAATAAACTTTTTTTTTTTTTAAACTTCAAACCCATTTTTTTCCATGCACCCAGTGTCTGATCTCTCAAGTATTGCACCAGCTGTAGAGGTGCTTCAAGGACTTGCTCTAAGTGGACAGCAGAAAGCCCAGAGCTAAAGTCCAAAAAACACTTCTAGGAACAAGGACTGGAACCAGAGTGACATTAAGCAATACCAAGCAGTATGCACTTTACTAATTTTAACCATCTACATATACCTACTGCCCTTCACAAGGCCTCCTGAAAGTTCTAAATATAAACACTAAACAACAGTATTTAAAGTTTTTTGTTTACTAGGGAAGAATATTAATTAGCAAATTGAAAAACTGAAGTGTTTGTGGTATCTGGATCAGAAAGTACAACATCTGGGGAGAAAATTATCTTGCTACTATATTAGTATTAACTTGCATCTGTAGGAAAACAGAGTAAGATGAAGTTATTTTCCTGAACAACAGAACAAAAATAAAGTTGTTTGTTTGCTACACTACATGTTTATATACTGTTAAAAAAACCCAAATGAAACTTATTTATCCTTTAAGATTTAAAATATAGAAGGCTGTAGATGCAGTTTCCTTACATAAGCTACACCATTTTCATGAACACATCTGAATATGGCTTCACACTGCCCCATCCCTCAAGGTTTAAAGTCTTCAGTACAGCAAATTCAAATACATTTTTAATTAAGCAACTCTACTATTTTACTACCATACTTAAAAATGAGTTTAATAACTTAAGATTACCAGCATATTTAATTGTTCAAATTAACTATTTAGTTCTCCAAGTGTTCAGAGTTGCATTAGTAAATTGTTTGCCACTTTAGCATTCTGCATTCCCAAAACAAGACTTATTTGCACAAATACTCTTGAAAGAAATCAAACCGTGTCAAATTCTATTGCAATAGAATTTGTAGGTTAAAAAGACATTTATTTAAAACCATGAACCATGTATCTCCTGATACACCCTTAACAACTGTCAAAATAAGCCAGTGTGTAAATTCCATTACTCTAAGTTTAAATTGTATTGTACTCGTTTGATAAGAACATGTCCAACTACAACTGTAGTGATTTAATACCTTATTTATTTTCAATTTTTGTTGAGCTTCTGTCACCATTTCTTGACTGAAACCTTGCATTAACTTTACTGGGGAAAAGCAAAGCAAATCTTGACAGAGCTTTACAAGAACAAAGTCTCTAAGCTTCACATAGTTGTCAGATGGATCTTCAGCTAAAAAGAATAAAAAAAGTTTATCAGCATTATTTGTTTTCTCATCTCTGATATGTAATTATAAAGAACTATAGAAAACAAAAGCAGATAGAGTATTCATCAGTACATAAACAACTGTGCTTAACTGTAAGCACTGTTACCAAAGGTTTTGACGTTTGACAGTAGACATCAAACAGGTCACAGAAAGAGAAACTTCTAATACTTGGTGTATGCAGTGCTGTACATATTCTACATATGTATTATGGAACTGACTTGTTTAAACCCATTTAATTTGTTGGAAAAAGAAGGCTAGCCTAAAAACCTTTTTTCTTATATCTTTCATCTATTCTATATTTGACAGTGGCAGAACTACTAAAACACAAACAAACGGGAAAATGTGGAAAAAGATTGGTGAAAATATCCTATTGTATACAAGTAAACTAGCTGAAAACATGTATTGAGCAGGGTCTTTGTTAGCAGGGAAGACAGGAAAAGGTACAAGAACCCAAAGGCCAAGATTACCTAGACCTAAAGCCTGAAAGGACCTAAGCAAAAGCTGATGAAGCATTTCAAGTTACTTCCAGTTTAGTCAAAAAGACAGCATAGCTATTGATGCATCACTATCAAAACTGTTGCTTTAGAAAAAAACACTGAATTTGAGGACTACCTTCAGTTAAGATCAACATAAGCCCATATGCAACTATTTAATGCAGAAGGAAAATATGTACAACATTGTGAATATATTTCTTTTTTTCCTTGCTTCAGACAAGCTCACTACAAACAAGTAGGGCCATGCTTCCCCTTCAACACTCATTTTCCTGGGAGCTAGCACTGTGGAGTTTATTGCTTACCAGCTTACATCCCAGATGTGTTTTCCTTTAGTTTTGATGTACACCATAAATAGTTAAAATTTGCAGTTTTAGGATGATCAAAAGCAAAACAAAAGCTACCAAGAAGGACTGGGATAGAAGCTTTTACCGTGCAGGGTATGTGGCACCGCACAACAACCATTTATTTTTCTGGGTTGGGTTAAAATGTATTGTGCATGAGTGGCCTAATCTTGTATGTCAAGCCTTATAGCACTTATTCTGCAAAAGAGATTGGAGAAGTGCACTAATGTAAATTGATTAATTCTTTTGCACTCAGATTAGTCAAAAGAAGAATGAGGCAGTTTCTGTCCAGTAAGCACTATCAGCAGACATTTTGCTTGTGTCAGGATGACAAGGTATAAGCAGAACAAAGTATTTTCTGTAAATGTGAAACTCAGAAGTAATTTTAATTAGTAAATCATTACCTTTTTCAAAGAAAGTATAGATCTCCATTTCCTCTTTACAGAAAAGTTAAAGGCTTCATTTCACAACTTTAGATGATATGTAACTAAATATACTGGCTTTATTAAGATTGTCCAAGTCCAATGTCCCCCTCAAAAAGGACGATAAATACTTCTCTAAGTAACTTTCGTAACTTGAGTGCCATGTAGAATACCGCAAGCTTTCTTCTGCTTCATTCCACAAAAACATTGAACCCTGTTTTAGTGCACATTTACTGTTTGCAACAACCCTGCACTTAGGGCACTGAGCCATGAACATGTCATAGGATTTATGCAGTAGCATGTTAAGACCTTGCTCATCCTCACTTATAAAAGCTACGTAAAGGTTTGTACTCTTAAAAGGAAAAAGTAAATGCATGATGCACATGAGTTCCTGTTGCCTAAACTAAGTTATACTTTCTTAGGCTCCCACTAACTGGATTGAAATTATGAGGTGGATTACTTTGTTACTATGATCCAGCAACAATGTATTATGAAAGCAAATGGTTTATTGGGTTTTAATTAGAATGGAGAGTTATTTATAACCATGATGAGACTGGATTGAATAGAATTGAATGGTCAACATGTTTGATCTGCATTTCTTCCTATACTAGACTTGAAACCACAGGACTTATGTCCTGCCTGTGGCAATTTTCAATGTTAGTTTTGTTATGCACATGGACCCTTTATCTGCCATTTCCACAATCTTTTGTTTTTAGGTATTTGTGCACACACACCTAATATCATGGAGTGATATCACTGGCCTTCAGCCAGTGATATGTGCTGTTACAGCACAAATTCTCTACAAACTCTTCCTGCCTGTAAAATTTCAGCTTGCACACTAATATGCTATTTTAGTTAGGTGTGATGTGTCCCCCCCTCAAGTTTGAGTTTTGGCTAACAGGGGTAAGTTTAACAAGGAGTTTGACAAAGCTTGATCTCTTGGCAAACTCAGCCATGTATCTCACAATAAATAGTTAATTAGCTGGTAATCCATTCATGCTAGGCATTGAATTTTCCTGGTGCGCTGTTCTCCGAGTTAAGTATTTAAGAAGCTACACTATATACACTTTTGTAAACCAGGGTACTATTAATCCTAAACTGAGCAGAAGCGAAATCTTCAAAAGGCTTGAAACTCAGACAAATGAACATAAAAGTTAGCTTGTGGACTAACAATCTGTGAAAGTTGCTTATTAAAAATTTAACACAAACCTGTTATATCAAGTACTGTAGGAGAAGACATATAATATCTATGAACTGTTTCAAGCAGCTGAGCACCATGGCCTTCTCCTTGGAATGGTGGCAAGATCAGCATCTGGCTACAGACAAAGGAATGCGTCTTCAGGTCAAATGAAAGCATTTGGAAACATAACGCAAAGTCTTAAAAACAAAATGGTATTTCATTTCAGATTAAGGTATGTGCAATCTTCATGTTAAAATTTAATTTTTAACAGAATCTTAAAATTGTTAAATATTCAAAAGTTGTCTGAGATTCCCTCCGCTTCAAGAAGACAACAATGAAATAAATCAGTGCATAGACAGCCAATAATGGGGATTTTTTTAAACAAATCAACATTATTATAAACAAGTATTGGGAACTTCAGCAGTTCCCTCTTCTGAAATAAAAGGCAAGGCACGAGTTACACCGCCAATTACCTTACACGTGGCCGGGTTTTGTCTGGGTACACATAGTAATTATAGACTGTCATGTAGCCTACGGTCGCAAAGAGCGTAGCTCCATCCTTATTATACTTCTCAAATCTGCAGATAAAACAGAAAGCCAAGCAGGTCAATTACAGTTGCGCTCCCATGCAGTGTCCATTTTCTTTTCCATTCTCCAACTGAATTTTCAGTGTCAGCAAGCTACTCTGTGAGGGCCCAATGGGTACACCTGCTATGTTCTGAATGTACAATTCACTTAATTGGTGTGCAGCAACTTGGATAAATCAGACCTCTTTACAGCACTTCAGTGCACTTGCCTATTATAAAGATGAATAGGTGGCAAGTAAAAGAAAACACAGGCAAAGCTCATTTTACTGTTTAAGCCTACATTCAGGGTTTTAACGGACAACAGCATTTATAATTCAGCTCTATTCTCAAGCTTTCCCAAAGCATAATGGAGGAAAACTCAAGCCTCATAAACAATGTTTTTTCTTTCCTGGGAAAAATATCATTATACTGCTCCAATAATTGGCCAGCCACAATTAAAATGCAGGCTTTGTGGAGGTAATAAGGTCCACTGTTGCTTTAGAACTGTACTTACACTAGAAAGTAGTTCCATCTTTCATCATCTACATCAATAAAGCTAGCAGTTTCAATAAACCACATCAAGAACGTCTGAAGCCTTTCATGATATTCTCGAAAGCCTGGACATGTCATGTCAGCCTAGGGAAAAAGCCAGGAGAAGTCAGGTGAAACCTATCACAGATGCAAGAGGAAAACCTATGCAAAACCTAATTAAATTCTCTGATATAAAAAAGCACGTTAATCATTAATAAATCGGTAAAATTACAGTATTTTTACACTACAGTTGAATCACTACAGAAGGTGCATCTCTGCAAAATAAAATTGAGTTTGGTTGCTCAAAAGCAGAAGTTTAACTTAATTTTTCATACCTTGTATATCTGATACGTTATATCTTCACCAGCTTCCTCATTATGGATAGAGTATGTGTGTAGCAGCATTCCAAAGGGCTTGAAGTTGACCTCCTTCTCCAGGAGAGACACAAAGTCATCTGTGTTTGTGCAAAAACCAGGCGGAATGATTTCTCTGATTTTACTTTCAACATCATCTGCCTGGAAATTACAAAGAGGGGAAGATCAGTAGATTAGAGAAAGACAGCATTGATGTCACTGTTGTGTTAAAGAAATGAATATATGAGACACACTGCATCTACCAGTAATGTAAAAAACTAAGAGGAAAGAAAAAGAAAAAAGAAAAAGCAAGCATGCTTGTTGTTCATTAGTGATCTTCCGGCAAGTGAAGGAGCTCATGAGATCAGAAATATCACAGTCCAACCTTTGTAGGCATCAAAAAGCTCTTGTTTACAGCCTAAGTTCACGAACATTTTTATGTGTAGAGATTGTTATATTTGTTCAAGCTTGACAGGAGCGTTGGTAGCTATTCTGTGAGCACAGCATGTTCAGAAGCCAAGACTTCCCAGACAGCAATTCACCAAGACTATGCTATGCTACACAGCCTTGTAGAACCCAGGTTCCCAAACAAGCAGCTTACAAGAGGTATTAGGTGATGCAGAACTAAGTGGAGAAAAAGGGACAAAGATCAAAACCGGTAGCTCCCAAATAGGAAAGTGACAGCTAGCACACTCTGGCATTCTTATGGCCCCCTGCTTGAAATGCCTGTCTATAGAATCAGCTGCAAAACACAGCACCAACTCAGACATCCACATCCCGCATTCTAATAAAAGAAAGTTTTGAAAACAAAGTTTGACATAAAATAGTACAACTTAGGAATACTGTCAGCAAATCTGACCTGTAGGCTAACATACAGCGGAAGACAAAATATTCTGACACCAAATTTAATTCAGAGATTATTCTTTTCAGATAGCCGAAGTTAGAGACTATCAGCTGAGCAGACTTCATAATCCTTTTCAGACCCCCAAAAGACCACTTGATTGAATACATTTACTACTTCTTTTTAACCATGAATATTTGATGAAGCTTCACAATAACGTATTACTGCTTCTCACCAGGCAATAAAACTTAATGAATTGGTCTCAACTTAACAAAACCATACTCCTCAATACAACTCCTAAAAGCCTGACATTACATTCAACAAAATGAGCTTACATTCAATTCAAACTTTCCTCTGGACAATGAATCCAGGTTTTTACTTAATGGAGTTTGCCGTGAGTTCAGCTGTAATGTTTGTATTGTATCTATTTCCACAAGGGCGGACACAAGAACACTTTGTGTTAACTTACTAAGCAGCTCTTTCACACCGTTTACATGCATGATGGGTATTAGTTCAAAACCAAGACCCTTGCTACTTAGCATTCAAAACAGGGAAATTAAGATGCTTAGAACAAAATACACTACAAAAGGCTAATACAACATGCTACTAATTCCTGTCCTTTCAACCATGGGCCCTTAAGCAGAAGCAATGCACCTGCAAATGAATAGAACTTTATCATTCAGTTACATTTTTAGCGTAGAGAAAGACAGACTTAGTTCAGCACAAACAAGTTTTATTCTTAATGGTTTGGTACTACCAACATTTATATTTATATTTGGAGAGAGAGCTATTAAGCAGTTAACATACAGCTCTACAATACCTGGTGTAAGAACTTAGTACAAACGTGTACAATCTTCACACTCATTTCATTCTCAAAACAAAGATAATTTGTTTGTGCCTTCACTATTCTTCATAAACCAATATTAAAAAAACGCTTTCCTTACACTTACTGATTTAAGGGCATTACACAAAACCACCCACTTCTTCAGAATCAATGAGTTACATTAAAAATGCATTTATTTAAATGGAAAACAACTTAGAAATGCCTTTTTTTAAATTGTGGAAATGTGTTGTTTACACTGATCTTACATCTGCATTACTGACAGAGCTGTAAGAAACCACAACTAAGAATCTGTAGCAACTTGCATTTGATATGGCTGAATAAGCATGCAAAAATAATCTAGAATTAAAACAGTATTTCCAAGCAACAGTACAATAACTCAGACTTTGTGGACAGCATCTAAAAAGGGTGAATACAGTAGGAAGTACTATGTACACAATGTTCAAGTAATTTTGCTTCCCCTCACATCTCTAAGTTTCTTCATTAGTGGTGAGAAGAAAGCCAAACTGCGACCCGCTCCAAGCCTGTAAGGTACCACATCCATCACTGGCTGCCACCAGAGAAAAGTCCTGTTTTCAATACAGCAGAAAAAACTAAAATATGACAGAGGCTTAGCAAGATAGATAATACTTCTTGATTCTATATGACTACAACATATTTTCACCTACTGCCTCCTAAAAATTCTCTCCCCTTGGAACGGGGTCTGACACAAGAAAATACAGTCCTCAATTACTTTTAGGGTTAACAGGAGCTCTCCTTCTTACAGAGTAAATCTCAGAATCCTCAGTTTGAGCAGCAGCAAAAGTTTAAGCCATGCAATCTTTAGTTAATAAAACCTGAAATACTGGAATCTCAGTATGACAACCGCATAAAAAAGAATTTATTTCATTAAAACCTGTACTTTTTAATGGAAACATTCATTACTTAGTAAGTCCTTTTCAAACACGTTCTCTTTGAGGTGCCCATAATCCAAGGAGACACCAAAATGTGTTTACTGCCTTCCCTTGTGCATTTCTTTGACACTGGTGAGAGGCTGATTTTTTTTATCAGAGCAAGACACTGGTATCTTCCCAACCGGAATGGATGCACACAGTTTCTCTTCAGAAAGACAATCCTGTTGCCTACTACAGCCGTGTTTAACATAGGCAAAGTCACTTACAATGAAGCATGCAAAAACCTAAATTAAGCCAGCCAAGAGTTGTTAAGCTTATGGTTCATGGAATTGCTGACTGTAATGTACTACCTTCACAATCAGAATCATGTGAGGTGATGACAGGGAATTTGGTATAGGCTTGTAACTACACTCGATTTGTAGTAAGACTGCTTAAGTGGTCAATGTCTCTTTGTACATCACATTTGACTCTGGGTAATTTTAATTTAGAAATTATTATTGTACTAATAGGCAGCTATGATATTTGCATACCATGTAGATGCTGTTTCAAATTGACCTCATTTAAAATAACTAGAGAAGCATATTTGAGAGCTGAATTTCTCTAAAACTTGTATGCACATATTCATACATTCCTGTATGTGTATGTACATACAATTTCAGAGGCAAGCAGTGGAGTGATCAGCAGTATTACATTACAAAAGCACCAAATATTGAAGCAATACTTTTTAATTAACTTTTGTATAAGGCAAATGCATTAACTAGATGCAAAGCAAGATACAGAGTTTAGTGAAATACTTTACCCCTATCCCATCATAAAATGCAGATGAAAAGGAAGATACTGGAACAGCTGCAAATCTCAGAGCAGCAAGCAATTTAGAGGTCATTGCTATTAATATTTACACTAGAAGAAAGCAGCTTCTCTTCAGTTATTTGAAAGAACTAACTCCATTCAAGGGAGTTAAATTCTGCCTCCTTTCACTGAAACAAGTGCCAGCTTCTGTTCAAAACACAATCATCCTTTGCTGAGGCTTTCCCAATAATATCATCTCCTCAAAGACGGACCTAAACCATGTTACGATGCATAAATACAACTGGAGTTCTGCCTTTTGACATTTCAGGATTGTATCTCTTCCTCATGTTCAAAAAGATCTTGGAGAAAAAAAAATAGTGGTATTGGGACAAGTATTTCTGTCAGTCCCTAGCAGGGATAGCAGCAGCTGCTTTAGCAATTATGAAACCAAACTCAGTATTACAGAATAAAACCACCTGCTGTTCAATGAGCTTGTATGGGTATTTGGATACAAAATCCTCAGCTATGAATACCTTGGGGGAACATTAATACAAACTTGCTTGTAACCGGTTATGGTAAAGGCAGGAACTGCTGTCCTTCCCTGAACGCCATCTATTCACAGCACAAGGTTATCTGTCACATGTGGTGGATAGTCTGCATCTTAGTATAATTATCATCAAGGAGGAGAGATCAGCAAGCAGTTAACTTAGAAAAATAAATGTTAATATGCATTGAAATCAACATTCTGCTGTAAGGACAGCTTATGTTCTAACTTCTGCAAATGCATTATCTTAGGGTGGTTAAACTGACAGCAAATACAAATGCAGAAATGATTGACTACAGTCATATATTTGTATCTACATATGTTCAGCTATAGCAATATAAGCAGCTTATTTGAATGTACAGTGCTAGTAACACTAAGGGAAGCACAGGGTAAGCAACCACATTCTTCCCCTTCAGTCAAGGCACATAAATGCTCTGGAAAGCACACAGAAGTGCTGCTCAAAAAGAAGAAATGGAAGGAATAACTCAGTATAGGAAACAGGCCTTGAAAAAAGTAAGCATTTTGAGCAATCAAAAAAGTTGCAGTGTGCATAGGGCAAGACAGACCTTGTTTAGACCGCCAGAGAAGTAGATTGGGCTTACCATCTGTACATAAAACAGATGAAGTAAAAAAGTGCTATGGTGCAGATTCCTGTTCTATTTTGAAATTATAGCAATGAAAGGTTGGACAATTTGATTTTAACGTGTTTAGTATATGGCCAACAGCCTTTCCTTTTTTTCCTTATTTCCAAAAAATCCTTCAGTAGATTGAAGAGCATGACCTTTCACTCCTAAGACATGTTGCTCTAGCTTCCAGAGTATTTCAGACATGTCCAGGAACTTAAGCTGTTGAACTGAGTATATTCTAATATACCTTCAAAACAAGGAAGGGCAAATCTTTAAAATCATTCCGATGTATTTTTCCTTTTACAATAGACCTTTCCTCAAATTATTTAAATAAACTCCAAGGAATTTCAAAGTAGTAACTTAAATGCAATCTGAAGTCATATTGGAGAACATATAGGCAGTAGGGAAAAAAAAAAAGGCTATTCCAGAAGTATTCTATGAGCCCAGAAAACCTGCAGGAAAAAAGAAGAAACAACCAACCAAAAACCCTGCAGGTAACTGTATTATCACATTCCTTTATAAAAGATGTAAAGCATACATGATATCCATACAGAAGTTTATAATCTCTTTTCTGCCTTACTTGTTCCCCATGTTTTAGAGAGACACAGTCAAGCATAGTTCTTACAGAAACCTCCTTTTCCTTCTCACTGATTCTCTCCATCATACACCCCTCGCAATGCTAGTCCTCCTCCTGGTCACAGTTAACATGAAAATACAGACCCGCCAAGCTGAGGTTTATTTTGTGGAACTGGCTTTGGCATCAGCACCTCACATCTGATTGTTCTGTTTGACAGCATTTTGATTCTGTTGTCATCAGGGAATGGGAAAGCTACAGATGAAATTCCAAGCTTTTTATTTGCTAAGCAAACGGAAGCTTTATTCCCTTTTAATTTAAACCATGTTTAGGTGGGCAATTACTAACCCTAGAGCTCCTGGCCATACTGAAGTAAGCCTTCTCAATGTTATGTTAAAGAAGAGGCAGAGCTGCACTTACCTCCACACAGTCGAACTTCTCATTTACTTTCGATGCATACTCAATGCGGAAGAGCGTGGACAGGTTTCCAGCAATGTAATACAAGAGGATCTTGAGTCCCTTGTAGCCAAAAGCAACTTCACTGAGAAAGGAGGAAATAACAACCAGGAACTCGAACATAATGAAACATTCACATCACAGTGGTTTCATTTCAAGTGACATTCACATAACCTTTCCCAGGAAGATAAAGTAAGCTTCCTAATAGGAAAAGAGAATCAAATTGGATGTGCACTACCTAGACAGAGATAATGCCTCACACTGCTTCTGCTATTTTGCTCCTCTACTGGAAATATTCTGAACTCAGAAAGGCAGTGCCTATGTCCTCACTGTGACAGCTCAGGAGAGAATACCTGAAACAGCTAATACTGTGTTCATGTTTTTTCAACAGCTTTAACTCATTAACAGTTATTTACATTAATTCATTGTTAACATTCATTAAAATTTACTCTGCATTGTAGCATAGTATTTTGGAATAAACCACTTCAATCTATGGTGTACAAAGTACAGATAACCAGGTGTAGCAACTTGTGGAGTTTTTAGTTGACAGTTCCTATTTAGTTGTCCAATCTAACCAGAAATCAGTACATGCAAAAGAAGTATAGAATACAAAAGCCTTTTCTACACTTTGAAAATACAAGTTGCCTGAACACAAACTCTGTACTCTTATTAAGAATAGAGAATTTCTTTTCTGAAAAAAAAAAGTGCAGAAAACAGTAATGTTCACAAAGAAACGGACCAATTTTTTTGTTAAAGCATAGCTAATTTTTTTCTTACTGGGATTTTTCTTTTATGATAGTACATTCATAATTTAAAATTTGAAATGTAAGTGCCAGAAGAAGCATTTGCTTGTTAGCTAAACTAACAGACTAGAGATTTCTGTGATTACTAAAATTATAATCATTGTCAATGATAGCTGAAGTAGATGTTTAGTAGTGTAACTAATTTATTAGATTTAATATAGGTGGTTCATCCTAATTGGATGAACTGATTGGATTAATTTCAAAAGGAAATTGAAATTAAGAAACACAACTATTTAAAGAAGTCCACAGAAACATGCAGCTGGATTTTCCTTAGGTTTTTGTTGTCATTGCTGTGGTGTGGTTTTTTTAAATCTATGATCAAATTGTTGAATATCACCCTAGTGAAAATAATGAATGACACTTCAGCACCAATTAATTCAGCATACTCAAAATAAAAGAAGCAATACTTTTTTACCTACACTTTAGCAAAGACTTTGATACCAGCATTCTCCTGGAGAAACTGGCTGCTCATGGCCTAAACAGGTGTACTCTTCATTGTCTGGATGTCCATGCCCAAAGAGTGGTGGGGAATGGAGTTAAATGCACCAGACAGCTGCTCCCCTGTGGTGCTCCCCATGGCTCAGTACTGGGGACAGTCCTGTTTAATCTCACAGTGATCTGAATGCTCCCCAAGTCAGACTGCAGAGAACACCAGGCTGGAGGAGAGCTGATCTGCTGGACGTGGGTCACAGCCAGTGACAGACTCGGGGAGGAACAGCTGCCAAAGGGGCTGGGGGTGCTGCCTGACAACTGACTGAACGTGGGGGAGTCAGCGTGTGCCCACGGGGCCACGAAGGCCAGTGGCATCCTGGCCGGTATCAGCAAAGGCAGCAGTAGCATCAGGGCAGCACTTCTCCCCCTGCACTCAGTATTAGCAAAATTTCTTGGTTTTTAATGATTTAGAAGCGACTTTGCCCTTTGGGACCTGTTAATTTGAATCTGGAAACTTGAACTTACTCATCTCCAAACACTTGATGGCTGTACTCAGGATTAAATGTTGTGTTCTCATCCTCCAAATCCTCAGGAAAGCGAACTGAGGGAAAAAAAAAAGAATAGAGCATGACCAAGTCACCACCTTCCATTTGTTTATCCACAGATGCCTTGGTAGCTGTTCATGCAGGTTTCCACTAGAGTCAGACAACTTTAGTTAAGAAATTATGTGAGGGTGGCATACAAATGAAATCAAGGCAGCCTGTACAACTTAGACGCAAGTTATTTGATCTGAGAACATCAAATCAGTAATCAGACTAAAACTGAGAAATTGACACAGATGTATACACGTAGATTTTCATATGAAGGTACTAGAATACTTCAGTATCACTTATACAATATTGAAAAAGTGCTATTACCTAGCTTCAGCTGAATTGCTTCATTTGTATTACACTTGTATTCAGCCAGCTTCTTCTCCATAGCAGTAAGTCCTGAAAGAAAAAGATTTTCTTAAGTTAACAGGTGTCCAATCTGTCACTACTACTCAAAAAATACATAAGAAAAAGGGTCATAAACCAAGAAGAAACACACAACACAAAACCACTGAATAAGAAAGATTAAAAAAAGCTACAATATGCCACAACATGTCAATACAGAGGATAAAGAGATCTATCTTACACACTCTTCTAGAACTAGAAAACATACAAGTATCTCTTTTTAGTTTCTGAGAATGAAAGTCATTACAATGAAAATATCAAATATTCTAAGTTATTACTAATTAAATATATATTTAACGATGCCAGTAAGACAACAAGAATTCACTATAACATGTCATATAAGTAAGATGTGTCAGGGCACTTCAGGTGTTTGCACACCGTCATTTTCATAAACAGCTGTTAATGAACTACAGTGGCACGTACATCACCAGCAATTATTTAGCCAGCACTACTCTTCCCGGGCGGATGTGGAAGAAAAATGCAAATAAACTGTATTTAATCTGATTTCCAAAGCCTAATCCAAGACAGAAGACATGTTTCACTTCAGGTATGTTCCAAATGCTTTACAAACGTAGTCCCCCTTCATTTCCGAAGTACCCTAAGAAAGTTCTTCTACATCTTACTTCAGGCAGCAAGCTTTAAGTAAACACATTTTCAGGTTTTTAATTCCCTGCCCACCGCCAGCAAACTCGTGGCGACGGACACGGAGACACGCTCCGATTTAACACTACCAGGCCGTGGCGGCGGTAAGCTCGAAGACAGGGAGGAGCAGGACCACGGGAGCTGTGCGGCAGAGAGGCAGCCGCGCTTCCCTCCCTCACACCGCATTCCCCGTCCGCCCGCGCTCCGTCTTCACTCGCACCCGCCGGCCCCGAGCTCACCCTCCTGTGCCCCTTGCCCCGCTCACGGAGCTGCCCCGGGGCCCCCTGCACCCTCAGGGCGAGGCGCCCACAGC
>WBMY01006238.1:28065-106436 GCA_013397315.1 Donacobius atricapilla | reverse complement strand
GGGCCGGAGCGTGCCCTGGCGGGGCGCCCTTGCGAGGGGCCGCGCCCGCCCCCTCCCCTGCGCGCACACCGCGCTCTCGCTGCCGCGGCTGCGCCTTGGCCGAGCAAAAACCGGCGCCTTGTCATTGGTAAAAAACCCCCAAGCGTCTATGCTGAACCGCTTGCTGCAAGCCACTGCGGGAAGGACCACCGGGATTTTTCGTCATTTTCTTTCAAAGGCCTGGTTTTTGATGCACATTGGTACTCTTATGTGCTGGTTCGGGCTGGGGTAGAATTACTTTTCACAGTGGCTTGTGTGGGGGTGGTGGGTTCGCTCTTTGAGGGTCCCTTCCAACCCAGCTTGTTCAGTGATTCTATGATTTATGCTGAATACAGGGCGGATAGTATGGAGGTGTTTTTGTTACTGCTGAGCCGGGCTTATGTAGAGCCAAGACATTTGCCACTTTTTGTACTGCCACTCTGATAAAGGATGTTGGGGCTGAATGAAAGGTTGGGAAGAGACAGCTGGGACAGGTGTTCCAAGAGCCAAAGGGATATTGTTGACCAGATGGCATCATGCTCAGCATATAAAGTGGGGAGAAGAAGAAAGAAGGGAGAGGGTGGTTGGGATAATGATGTTTGTCTTCCCAAGTAACTGCTACAGGTGATGAAGCCCTGCCATCCTGTAGATGGCTGAGCACCTTCCTACCCATGGGATGCAGTGAATTAATTCCTTATTTTGCTTTGCTTATATGCGTGGCTTTTGCTTTTCCTATTAAACTGTTCGTATCTCAACCCATGAGTTTTCTACTTGTTACTTTTCCAATTCTCTCACTAGTCCTGCTGGTGGGGAGCAAGTGACTCTGTGGGGTTTGGCTGCTGGCTAGGGTTAAACCATGACACTGCAGCTAGCATATATATATATGTATGTATATATATATGGATTTGCTGAACAAGATGTCTGGGTGGTCAGATGCTTACCAAATAGGCAGATTTCTAGCTAAATTGTTCCTGCTGTCAGCTGGGACATAGGCATATATGTAGTATGTGAACTCTAAGATATATGCAGAAAGTTTTAGTTGATATGTAACTATAAAAAATTGTTTTCCAGAGAAAAGTTGTTTTAAACTTAAATGAGTCATTGTTTCATGGCCATCATTATAAACTACCACCTACTGTCTTGTAGTTTAATATCTCACCGTGTTATTTGAGGACTACCAGAATCTGCCCTTTTATGTTTTCCAGTGGCATCTAATAAAAGAGACTTTGTTGGGCCCTTGAAATAGCACAGCAGGACAAAATATGCGGTGTTTAAGTCAGGTTTTATAAGCATTGTGATTGAACTGTTAAAACAAAGTATAAAGTTACCCTTTCTTAAGGCTGCGACCTGGATGATTTTCATTTTGAAGTAAGTATTAAGCATATGTGTGCTCTGCTGATAAGGAATTATATGACCCTGTCAGAAGTTACTGAATTCCAGTCAGCTTTTGGGCCTCTGGTTCTATGTTTGAAATACGGAGCTACAACCGTGGATTTGCAGCCAAGCTGCCAGAACATCAGTCTATGAGCAGTTTCGGCGCTTGAAACCAACAGGTACACCTCTGCTGTCCCTCAGGGGCACGGCTGCATCTGTTACGCCAGAAATAAGATTCAGCAGCATTTGAAAAGGCTCAGTTTTGCCCTGCGGAGGTGCTACCAGCACCGCCACCGAGGACGCAGCCCCCGGTGCCGCGGCGGCGNGTGGCTGAGGCTGGGCCTGGCGGTGTGACGGGGGACCCCGCGTTGCCGCTTTTGGCCGGCGCGGCGGGTTGTACCGGCGCTCTGACAGTAGCCCGGCTGAGCATCAATTTGCTTGTGTTTACAGGTGCATTCGACCAAAAGAGCGGATCCTGCTGAACTACGAAATATTTTTTTGCAGGTAAAAAAAGCTAATGGTGTTTGAGTGTCAGACTTTGTGTTTTGCCTTTCCAGCAGTTTGCCGTGGCATCAAACGCGCGTGTCGTGCTGGTGGGACACTTAAAAGTTCACTTTGCAGGCACAGTGTATTGAAGGGGCTGTCAGGCATTGAGAAGCCGCTGATGGCACAAATTGTGATAATCATTTCCAAATTACAGCATTAAATAAGTTCCTGAGCTATTTTCTAGTTTTCTATAAAGCAAGTAATTATAACGAAGGACTGTTGTTTTTTTTTTAAATACACCTTTGCAGAATTAGAAAACATTCTTCTTCTGTGGCTGTATATTTTGTCCTTGGGATTTATATATGTTCTTACAAATGGTTGGACCACTGGCAATGGTTTTAGAACTTGAAATTGATTTGTCAAGATTTATATATTTCATAATATTGTCCTTTGCAGGCCCTTAGAATTGACATACATATATAATAGTATGAAGCTTTCTCTACTTCTGTAGTTTCAGTAAAGCACGATCAGAAAGGAAAATCCAGGCAATCCTGAAACTTTGATAATAAGGCATATGGAATAAGAAGAACAGGAGCTGTGTTTTAGGTCCATAATAGGGCCACCGATACTTCAAAATGACTAAAATACCTTTTTTCCCCTAATGTTGACTGTTAGACAGTATATTTAAGAAGCTTTTCTCTATTTAAATATTAAGAGTATAAAATTAGAGCTAGTACTGAATACTGGCACTAGCACTGAATAATAAAACCTATTATTTAACTATTTATACCTATCTTTTGATTTGACTATACCGTCTAACAATTGCCATAAATGATAAGTAGTCAGAGAGACCTTTTTGCCTGAGAGAGGAGTTATATCCCAGCCATAATTTTGGTGGCCTTTTCTTTGGCATACTGGATTACACTGTAACATTGCTGGAGTGCGAATACTTAGAATGCTGGCATCACACTCTGGAAGTTCAACATTTAGTTTCTAGTATAAAATACTCCAACGCAGGTTCATTTCTGACTGACACAGTATTCAGCTTTTGTAGATAAAGATTACAGTAGAGTATGTTAATAAAATTAGCAACATCAAAATATAATTTTTAGAATCTATATTAATACCATATAAAAATACGATTCTAGAACATATTTTTCCAACATTTTGCAAGATACTTTTGCACATTTGAATGAAAAGTTAAATGAGGTGTCAAAATGCTCTATTCAATTGTAAATGTGAACTCTGGATGATTCTTGATGTCCAGTCAGTAGAAGTTCTTGCTTCTGGAAATAAGCAGTTGAAGTTCTTGATAGTGGTCATACAGAGAACAGTGGAGAGGAAGAACATTGTACCATGGGATGCTGACATTTTCTTCCTAACAGTATTTGTTTTATGGACCTAAAAAACAGACAGTCTGTTTTTAAAAACTGGCTTTTTGGTCTTCCCCATGTCTGTCTTGTTTTCTTCAAAGAAACGTGCAAGTGAAGTTGTGGATTGTTTGGTGCTCTGAGGAATGAAAAATAGGAGAGCTCTTCTCTCTCCCTTTGAGTATGTGAGATTTTGCAAATTAAAAAAAGCATAGAAAAAGAGTTTGTATTTCTTTTGCATTCTATTAAGTTTGAAATTGTGTTTTTGTTTGGTGCTTAGAAATTGAACTTAATTTCAGGCTTTAAATCAAAAGAGAATCATTGTTTTCAAGACTAAGTTGTAGAAAGTCTTGTTATGAAATACTGCAAGTGCTTAGGGGTCACATATGTTGTACTCTTTGCTGAGATTGCTGGCCTCTTCAGTGAGCTTCAGCTAAAGGTCGTGCATTCCTTCCTAAATTTGGCTTCCCTTGGAAATGGTTAGAAGGGAAGATGTGAGCTCTAGGCCTCGTCACCATCCACCTTAATCATAGAGCCTACTTAAATTTCCTTTGGTTTATGCATGTCTTCTAATGTTATACCTGCCCTCTTGCTGTGCAGTTTATGTTGTATCTTAAAGGATATTTAATATATACCTTTCTCTTCAAAATCTCTGGAGTATGCTATCTGCTTCTTCTAACTGTTTTAAACTGTTAAAAAGGTAAAGTTTGATTTGCATTAAAAAGATGTGCTATTTCTCTTAATCCTGTAACTATGAAATGCAGGCATTAAAAGACATTTGTGTGCACCATCAAATAAGTTACCTCTTAGGTGTTTGCTAACTGCAGAAACAACCATAAAAGAACAAATTTTATAACAAATTCTCACAGAAGGATGAAAGAGTTGGGTGGAAAAACAGTTACCAGATTCCTTAGTGAACCTTCATTGTTTTTCTTAGACAAGACACAGTCAGCCGTTAGAAAATACTGTTGAATTATTCCCTGCCTGTTGAATTCAAATGTAACTTGCTCAAGCAAGGAGGAGAAGGAAACAACCAAGAAGAGATTTCCAGAGCATTGTTTCTGAAAGTGTGGTGATACCTAGCACCAGCTTGTAAACTAGAGCAGGGGGTTTGGATGTTTGTCTTATGTTAGGATGTTTTAAACAAAAGTCTCATGGAAATTCATCAAGTGCTTACCTGAGGCAATCTACAAATGTATACTAAGCATTTTGTGTTATAAAGTAACACAGTTCAAGACTGAGAAAAAAACAGATTTAATTAATGTGTTATGTTTTATATTAGGTTATAATTTAAAATTGGGCTAAAAGATTCTTGACTTAAGTTATCTGCTGCAAACACAGGACTAATGTATGTACATGCTTAGCTACTTTGTTGGGCCTTAATTTATTGACTTGCTGCCAAACTTCCAAAATGCCATGACCTTCTCATATGGAGCTCAATGTATCTGTCAGTTAATTATTTTTGTCTCAAATTTTTTTTAACAAAACTTCCCCCAAACAGTTTTTATTGTGGAAGCTATTTTTATAAATTATTATTTATGATAAACTCAGAGAAATTGGTGTCTGGTGAAAAAAAGATGGTGTTTAGGTTTGGACTGTCTTCAATGTGCACTCTACTGTCATACAGTTGACTTCAGTGATTCTTGAAGATGTGCTCCATACTGTGCATGTCTGATGGGCCTTCATACCTAACATTTTCTTTGGGTTTCCTGTCTTGCAGCAGAATTGTGCTTCTTAAGGCATTTTTCAGTAACTTGTGTGTATGGCTGAGAAGAGAGCCTTTCAGAGTTGATTCAAGGAAGCCACAGTGCCACAGTTTTGTTGTGCTGTCATACTGGCAGCAGTGCTGAATTAAGGGGTTCCTGTCCACTGCTTTGTGTTCCTGTTTTGGTGGAAATACTCTATATTAATTGTCCATAAATTCAGTAATCTGGTTTAAAGTGCAGTCTTGCAAACGGCTGTCATCACAGCTGTAGGGTGGAAGAGGAAGAGGTGATGAGGTGATGTGAGGGGTTGACATTGTGGAAGAGGTACATGAGATACTGAAGCAAGCACTGTCTATGTGTGTGATTTTTCCCTTAAAAACATTAGTTTCAGGATAAAAATTAATCGGAACATTAATTTCTCATAAAAAGAGAAAAGAAATAACTTCTGTTTTCCAAAATGATTATAGTAAAGATCAGAAACAATTATTCAGAAGATATCTGCTGCTAGAAATTGTAAGAAAATTTATGCGCGGTGTTTTCAGTGTAGCTGCAAATGGAATGCTATAGCGTGATTGTAACTCTTATATATTTTTGCCATTACCTGACAGTTTCTGAAATATGTAGTTATCTTCCAATTAGAAGATACCGGTCATTATGTGAACACATCTATTGTACAGGGAAATAGGACTGTTGGTAGTATAAAACTAATACAGTAACACCGTTAGTTTAATCCAGCCCTTTAATTTCAGAGCAGTTTTGTGCAGATAGTCGTGCACCATTTTAAGTTATAGTCAGTAAAAATAGTAATTTGGTCATCACCAATAATTAGCATCTAAATGGACTAATTTTGTTTGTGTGGCTTTGGTTTTTTATTTTAACTCTAGTATGCAAGCGTTGAGAAAGATGGTGAGCATTACATGACCCCGGAGGATTTTGTGCAGAAATACCTCGGACTTCATACGGATCCGCACCACAATCCTAAAACTGTGCAGCTGTTAGCTGGAGTGGCAGATCAAACTAAGGATGGGTGAGAATTTTGCTTTCCATTTGCAACTTGTAGTGCATTGTTAAGTGTGTGAGTGCATGGGTTTGATAACTTCATCTTCTAAAATATGTTATTGATTTTATTACACTCTAGGCTTATTTAAATGAGAAGTTTTTTTCACAAGTACAATAGACTATAAATTTGTGAAAACTGAGAAAAAGTTATGGTGTTTAACATGTATTTTTTTTAAAGCTAAGATTTATTTTGATGACATTTTGTTAAATTCTGCAAAAGCTGAGGAAGTTGAGCAGCAGGTAAGTTAAGTGTAGCACAGTTGCCTTAGAAAAGTGCTTTTCTATATGTCTGCATCCATTATCAGCTACTTTGTAGAGTCTTCAGTACCCGTAATTAAACACAAAAATACAGAAGAGCATTCTTATTTTTGTGGTGTGCAATTCAAATCCAGCCACGTAGGTCTTCCGAAAAGTGCTGATTATTAGAAAATAGGGATACTAGTGACTTTAGGAAGGAGGATCAGAGCACACCACAAAAAGCTTTTCCAACTGTGCTTACCGATGCTCCTGCTTGCTTTTAGAGAGTTCCCTGAAACCAGTTCACAAAATGTCTGCTCTGCTGAGGTAGGGCCCTCTAACTCATTTGTCTTCCAAGGAGCCTTCTCTTTTGCTGTATGCAGGCTTCTAGTTTTGGCCTTGGATTGTAGTAGGAGGCCTGGACGTTGTTAAACTAAAGTGAGAAAGTTAAGATGGATCAGTGAAGAGGTCAAGAAGGCAGAAGTGGGTGGTTAGTTTTTTGAGAAGAAAATGCTGTTAAAATAGTATACAATACATTTATAAATATTTATTTATTACATATTTTAAGTGGAAAGTCCTTCATTTCCTTGGTTACTTAAATTTTGCTTTTGTTTTCCTGCATTCTGCTATAGAACATTTTATTAGTTTGCTTAGTATCCTGGGCAGCTTGCATAGTATCTGTGCTATGGAAATGAAATTGTATGTGCTATGTACTTTTTACTCTAAATGACAAACGTAGGATTTCCAGTTAGATGTAATGATGTATGATTTTTCTTTTCATAAGGCTGCAGCAGTTTGATAATATTTGATAAATCTTAGTAACCTGTCTGTTTCCAATACATGGCTGCAGTTTGTTGCTTTATTATGGATTGAAAAGGTAATTTTGTATGTATCTGTTCAAATAATAGTTTAATTGGTAAAGTAAACCAACATGCTTAGCATATTGTTTCTCTAAAAGCTGTTGGTTATCTTTTATGGTGTGCATTTGTTGAGAAAATGTCTTATAAAAGGGTCATTCTTACAGTAAGAAATCAGTTTGTTTTAATGCTACAACATAACTCCTAAGCATTGCTTTTTGTTAACTTTCCCTGTGAATAAGATTTTTGTTCGTTTTGTTTATTGGTTTTTTTTTCAAATCTGGGTAATATTTGAAGTAAGATAATCAAGTATGGGTAAGTGTGCTTTGCCACCTTCTTTATGGGAAGAGTGGAATTTTTATTTTGCACTGCCATATAGTTCAAAATGTAAAATGTTTGTGTTTGAATACTTGTCTGAAACTTTTTTCTAAATGTTTTAATCTATATTTGTATTCAATCTATATTTCATGTGAAGAATTGTTATTGCCTCATTATCAACATCAGGGTTTTTTACATTCATATTCTTTCATTTGCAGTGAGCTGTAATATATCAAAATCCAGACTCTAATAACATGAATTCAACTGAATTCCAGGATGCATCTTTCCAAGGACTTACTTTATGAAGTCCAAGGAAGTATCAATAGTCCTCTTCTGTACATATACTTTTACATTAAATGACAGCCCAGTGTCATGCAGCAAGTTATTGAGAAGTTCTGGGTTCTGATACAAAATTTTATTCCTGCTATCATATTCTCTTAGCCTTCCTTGCCCTTGAAATAAATACTCAGTGTTGATGGTTGCTTTCATTGTCAATATTTTTTATTTCTTTTAGGTTTAAGTTTGGCACTTTACAGAAACAGCACATTTTGGAACTGGCGCTCTGTAGGCATGTGTTTAAAAAAAAGTATTTTTACTTTTTTTCTAATGGTAATTTGATCCTTACTTAACTGTTCCAGAGTGCTATTGCCTTCTCCCATTACTGCTGTACAAGACTGGTTTGCTTTAGTGGAACTCATTAAGGTAGTTCTCAAAACAGATGACTGTTCACTTCCAGAATGTTTATTCCTCATTGTTACAAGTGCATGTTCTTAGAAATTTATGTGATGACCTCTAAATTAGAATTTGGTTTAAAGTTGCCTGTTACCTATTTAGTACAATTGGATTTCGATGATGCTGAAAGCACTCCTGTGTCTTCAGACTACAGGCAGTGGTTTTGAAATTAGGATAAATACCCTCTCTGAAGAATATACTTACATACATATATGTGCCCAAACCAGCTCAAATGTTTTCTTCCCCCTTCAAATCTTCAGAATTTCACAGTAGTAATTCAAAATTCTTCATTTTAACTGCTTGTTTCTAGGTACTCTTTTTACCAGCATATCATTCTTAAATGTGAAATGTGTTCTTAAGTGAAGTCCCTAAGAAAGAGTTGATGTTTCACCTAATGGAGAGTCACAACAGAGCTCTACATAATGTCTAAAAAGCTATGTTGTGTGGGAAAAAATTAGAAAATACTTGTAGGAAAAAAGGAAGGATGGAGAAGAATTGCAAACACATGGGTTACTTTGGGTGCTTTTGAAGGGTAGCAGTACAGAAGAAATCAGAGGAAAATTTTTAAAATGTTACAGATAAAGCGAAAAGTGAGCGATTTAATATTGTTATGGGTTCTGTGTAATGCAGTGGGTCCCCTGGATGATGCTTGAGTAGTGATTGGGTGGGAAGCTCCATCACTCTCTTTAATCCAGGTCCTGTTCCCTGTGCCCTGGTGGCTAATGGAGGATCACAGAGGCTATCCCTGCTCTTAGGCATTGCAAGCTGAATATGTGGAAAGGAAATGGGATGTGTCTGTCTCCGTTTGCTGTAGGCACTGTTACCGTGAGACTGCTGAAGACATCTTTCAGGTTCAGGCTTCTACGAATGCATTCTACAGACATCAGTACTTGATTTTGTCAGTTATAAAGCTTCCTGGTTAGGAGTTAATTTGTGTGTCAGCTGTATGCATGTATGTGAGATGTATTTTGAAATGATAGTATTTACAATTATTTTAAAGGAACATTTGTATCTTTGATACTAACCCTTTATTTATCAAGATCATCCTTTGGATGAAATTGACTTTGTATGTGAAGAACCATTCTCATAACTCTGATTTTTCTGGCTAAAATGTGGTAAATATGATAATTTTGTATTTTTTATTTGTATCTTAATTGTTTTCAAAGTCATTAGGTTTTTTCCCGTCTTTCTTGTGCAGTGCATAGATACAAGAATGTTAACAAATTTAACTTTTTAAAAATATCTCAATTCTGCTTCATGTGTACTTAGACAGAGAAAGGCTACATATAGTAATGAATAGTGTGAATATTGTGATTTTTCTTTTTTTTTTCTGTAGGGAGCAGACTTTATACTTGGCTCTTTAGCAGTGAGCAGTAATGTGTGAAGTAATCACTATGACCTAATGATCTCATATGATGAGTACTAAATTGAGATCAATTATGTACATTTTCTAGGAAAATTTTTAGGAAACAGTGATGTTCTCTGCTTTAACAGCATTTACTGATATATATAGTAATTTTTTTGTTTAATATAAAAGATATAATTGAAATTCTTATTCCCATTGATTATTTAATGATAGAATATATATCCTGTCATTTAGCCCATTATTTTCTTGTGCCAACGTTATCCTTTATCTATGCTTAATTAGGTAATCTTACTTAATCAGGTTTATCTTTCTGCAGCTCTTCATACATACAGCATTAGGATGCCTTCTGGAGGGGTTTTTTTGTGCTAGTCAGAGTAAGCAGAGTTCCTCTAGAAAAGTTACTTACTATTATCCTAACAAGATACCTGTGCATACAGTTCAAGTCTGAGTTTATATGTGGTGACCACAAGGACTTGGATTTACCAGTGCATCCTGAGTTGTGCACAGTGTCTGTCTTGCTGACACAGCTCCGAATCTTGTGATCTGCTGTTACACCCAGATCCTTCCCTGCCTTGTCATGTCTGTCCTTGAGTCCAGATGTTTTATGTTTGGCCCCGAGTACATGACTTGGCCATTCATATTATTTTTGGAGTGTAGTGTTCTTTCCATATGCGTAGTAAAGTGTATCTTTTTCTGAACCTGTTTGTTTTTTATGAATGTTATGTATTGTTTTAAGAAAATGCATGTTTTATAGCGTATTCCGGTACTTGCATTACAGTATCTTGTCTTAGTAGAAATACATATGTAGTAATACAACGACAGACCTGTAAATTTCACGTTGTTAGAATTTTTGTGGTGTTTTTATGTCTTAATTTTCAGGTACTGATTACATTTATAATTAAAAAGTAATGACATGTAGGTGTTCAGTGAGAATTCAGTGGCTTCATAGAGGAAGAAGCTGAGTTACATAAATGTTAACTACTTAAATGTAACACACTTTTCAGTCTCTAGAGTGTTAAATATTTTAAGTTAGAATTTTATTTACTGTTTCTATCGCACGTTTTTCGAGAGTATCAAGTGCAAATTATCATTGGTATTATGAACAATTTAAAAAAATCTTTATAACTTTTCTGTTTTCCTTTCTAGGTTAATTTCCTTCCAAGAATTTTTGGCATTTGAATCTGTTTTGTGTACTCCAGATGCAATATTCATTGTTGCTTTTCAGTTATTTGACAGGAATGGCAGTGGAGAAGTAACATTTGGTAAGAATACCTAAAGAAAAACAGTTTTAAGAAAGTGATTATAATGGTATCTGTCATAATAATGGTTCATGACCACAGGTGCATAGAAACGCATTTTGTACAGTACTGTACTGTTTTCCTAAGACTCTGCATGAGTAGAACTTCTTTTTCTCTCTCAATTCAAGCTTAAGAAGTACACAGAGCAAAACACATTTTTCTCTGTATTCTTGAATTAAGGTTTTTCATTTTTCTGAAGTAGTAAATGCGGTGATGTTCAGTGTCATCCTAAGTAAAAATCTGTATCCTGGACTTCAGACTCCTTCAAGCATGAGGGAGTTTTAAGATATGTTATGGATGGATCTTCACATATCTTTGACTAATTGTCATTTCATACAGTAAGAGCTCAATATAGAAACTAAGGAGGTCTAATAATTTGATTTCCTGTGGTAGTGTTCCTTTTTTTGAGGAGCAAATCTTACTTTAATGTTATGAGTATAACTTAGAACTAGATCATATATTTGCCAAATTAGAAGGAAAATCTGGCCTTTGGTTTTGTTACCTAATCACATACGTTAGTAATTAGACCAAAGTCTTGAAGGCTAACTATACTGCTTTGTGATATTGCTAAATAACTGTTACTAACAATGCAGTTTAAGGAGGACTAGGCTTTATTTTTAAAGCTTCATGTTTATGAAAATTAGATAAATCAATGGTAAGAATTTTAATAAAATGGAATGAGAATTAAATGTTATTTCTATCCAAAAGAATAAAGCACTCAATAAAGAAACTATAAACTATGCTTGGAATTGTAACCACGTGGTGTTTGTACTATTTCATTATTCTGAAAATTGCTGCAACTTGTTGGGAAAAAAAAGCTAAGGTCTTTTTATGGAAAGAAATCGTTTGACTTATGATGATGCCTGTTAAATTACATTGTTAACTGAAGAGTCAGATACTAAGCAGTTTGGATGCACAACATTTTGAAAAGAAAATCTTAAAATTTAAATAAAGATGAAGTCAGTAAATGCAGTCGTTAGGAACTGGGCAAACTACTACAATCAGTATGACCATGTTAGCAGTGGTTTATTTAATAATCTTACAAAGTGGGGGTTTAAGCTTGGTAGCTCTCATGAACACACTTGAAATAGCTGGTTCCGTAAGTGAACAATAAGCCATTTCAGATTGTATACAAATTCTTCAGTTAGACTGAGGATTGTTATTTTTATATAATTAAAGTCTAAAAGAAAACACAAACGAGCGAAATTGTAGAACAGAAAATTGGTGGGTTTTTTCTGTATCTTCCTTGCTGATTTTCTTGTAAGGCTGATAAAGCTTGAAAAGGAAATTCTTGAGGGAATTTTAAATTTACTATTGGTTTCTTGGGTTTTTTTACAAAATTAATTATATTGCACATATTACTATATTTAATTATGTTATTAACATAACATGGTACATATTTTTTATGCTACAGTTCCCACGTTTACTGCTGCTTTTTTGTCTTTGTTTGTTTGTTTGTTTGGAACATGTGCTACTTACTTTTACTTCATACGCATATCATACATATTAATACAACAGTGAAAAATGTGAGTGATGATCTGTGACATCTTCAGAATATGGTAACCCTGCAGTCGATTTCCAAGTCCGTCGTATGGCTGTTTTGTAAATGAGAGCTGCACCCTTTCATTTTCATACCACATAAACAAAGGCACAGGGTTTAGTTTCATGTAAAAACAGGACAATGTAGAGACATAACTTTTAAAGTTGAAAGTTTTAGTAAATTATCGGAAATATACTGAAATGAAGTAGGTTTAGCCAACTGGTGTGAGAATCACTACCAGACAAGTCAGGTCTTTTATAAACTGTGTACTGTATCCAGTCTGCACATCAGCTGTGTTGGTTATGAGAGCACATGCAATTCATGATTTTCTGGCTCAGATGAAATGCTCTGTGGATGTGATAGCATTGATGCCAAAGCCATCTGAAACCAATAAGTCTTTCGAGAAGCAACATGGATTTACTGAGGTTTTTCTGCACTGTGCATCCCAAGCAAGGGACAGAATCAACTGGGGTCAGTAACTAGACCAACACTGACCTTGTGTGAGGTAACATGTTCTCAAAAAATACTCTCTACGCAAATTTTCAGTTTTCTGGGGGAAGTTAAGTGTGCTTGTTGAATTTTAGAATTGTCTCTGTTTTTGAAAGCAAGCTACTTTAGTTGGGTTCACTTCTGTTTAGGATTTATTTATTGACATGATTTTGCACTGTTCTCAAGCACTTCAGCATTTTACAGTTCTCTTGACCCTCAGTCTGCTACTTGTCTCTTAAAATACTTAGCTTCCAACTCTCCAGTGATGAAGTTATTAGTTGTGTCACAGAAGAACTGTCTTAGAAGAAGACTTTAGACACAATTTGGTAGAAATATTTGTATGCTAAGTTAATCACTGTCTTTGTCTGCCATGTCATATGTTGAAACACGAAGCCTTCTATCACTTTAATGTCATCTACTATTTTCTTACTGCTTTGGGACACTTTTCCAGGAGCTTTGGACATCCAGAAATCCTATATGAATGACTGCCATAAATGTGTAGTTGGTATTCTGCAACATTTGTAAAGTAGGTCCATTGCAAGAATGTGAAACTCGACCTACTTTCCCCGAGCAAACTGCGCAGCATGCTCAGTACTCTGTGTGTTTCAGCTGCACTGGACTTGCTGTCAGCTTGGTGATTAAAATGCAGTCAAATTACTATTTTAGTAACCTATTGATACAAGTGACGGTGTAGTTTAAACAAGTTTTTAATCATGGAGAAACAGAGAAAAAGCACATATTCCTCACCAAGTGCTCCTACATCTTCATCAGTGCTTCCTAGGTGAATATTTTATGCAAAATGTGTTGCTGCTGAGCCCTTACAATACTGCATTATCCATAAAATATTTAAATGCTAACAGCTAAAGCTGATGAAGACAAGTGGGGTTTTTTTCAAGTTGTTGTCTGTAGCCAGAGAAGACTGACAAACGCTTTTCTCCTTTGATTATGGGATGTATTGACTGTGCTATCTAATGCAAGTGAAATATTCAAAAACACTCCATAAAATTAACACTATTGTACTAAGGAATATTATTTTTATTTCTATTCTGTGCAGATCTTCTGACCTGAATTCAGGTTAAAGGAAACCTGAATATTAAATCTGCTCAAGCTATTTGTTTTTTTCTGATGTTGAAGCAGGTAATCTTTACTGTGTTTAAAAGGTGAAGCCTGTGATTATCTGCAAAACTTCTCTGAAAAACAGGTTGTCTAACTGGAAGTAAAAGGATTCTTTGTATTTATCTCTCTGGCACACCATACAGTGATCTGGACTGCATCACTTTTAATTGGAATATACGATTTCAAGGCATTTTCCAGCTGTTCTTCCTTGTAGAGTCACCACAGAGAAAGCCATTCTCTGATGAACTGGAGAGTTTCACAGATGGTTTTTCACTTTAATACACATGCTTGTATGGATAGAAAGATAGAGCTAAAATATGTTTGTGATTCTTCTGTATTCAGAATTATTTTAGAGATAATTGGAAGATATTTATGGAACTGAATTTAGGGCTTTTAAAAACATCCTGCACTCAAAATCTAATTACAAATACTTTGCAGGGTATAACAGCATCTTCTTCAAAGGCGCTGGGGGGAGGAAGACGATCAGATGCCTCATAATGCAACTATGTGGAAATTGTACAATATTGGTGAACTGAAATAATAAACATCAATTTAATAGTTTCAGCATTTGAGTATACAGTGATACTGAAGTTTTGCCCAATCTGTTTTTTAGACAAGTTTTAATCTGAGAGAAAAAGTTCAGGTTTCCATTAATCAGGACATAGAGTTTGAGGACACTGGAAGAAGATGAGCCAGAGAAAGAAGTTGAGTGTGTGATTATGCTTTGCTTATGAATATTATTTCTCAGGGAAGAGGGATCACTTCTAGTACTCAGTCCTTCATCATTTCTGAAAGGGTAGCTGGGTTGAAAATGCTAGGATTTGGATTTAATCTTAAAAGTTCCGCTTTCAAAAATATGACTGACAACCATAAAGACTGGAAATACATTTTAAAATATAAACAGAAAAATACTCATGATCACATGACTACAGACATGAGGATAGGAGGGAAAAATCCATGTTTTCATCAAGTGCTATAAGCCAGAACTGCTATTTTTTTTGGCCTCCTGTTACACATTCTACTACATTAGTTGCCTGTTTTCAAAGTGTCTTTTGCTTAACGCATGCAGATAACGTCGGAAACATCACTTTTAGGGCTTTCCTTTTTCCTTTTATTTTGTGTCATATGATTTTTTTCAGGCTTAAAATAGTTTTGAATGGTTGTGAGCAATGCAGAGAATGGGAACCACTCTTACTACTACTACTCCTACTTCTCATTTTTTTTCAAAACCATAGTTCAACAAGAGAGAACAGAAAATGAGAACTTCATGTTAAAATTATATGTATTGACAACTTTTTATTACGGCTGTCATTCATCTTTCAATAGAATCAGTAATCCTTTTAAAACAAGAGTAGAAATATAATGTAACTATTTCTATTTAAGTTTTCTCATATGAAAGTAACTATTGAATTACATTTGGGTTACTCTTAATGCACTTCTCCTGCATCAGGTGCTACAAAAATGTCTTTCTGCCTTTGCTATGGTTCCTTATTTTATCCTTCAAAGTGAAAATATACTCTTAGCAGAAATAGTGAACAATAGCAACATGTAAATGTTAGAATTCATTATGTACATTATCTGTGAAATATGCAAAAATTGGAAAGTAGATTACTGAGTAGACAGATTTAAAGAAACCCAAAACTACACTGTTAAACAACAAATCTTTACCATACTTATGCTATTGCTTAAAACTTACCACTTTTATATTTTTGTGTCCCTAAGAAGTGTGATTGCTTTTTATCACTGGTGTGAGGGAATGGCAAACTGTTAACAGGTTGATGGCACTAGAATTGTATGAGCTTTCCACTCTGCTTCTTGGGGAGCTGATAAGTCAAAATAAATAATAGGTACTGCCGCAGGGTTTACTTGGAGTATTGAGCTCATCCCCACAATGGGCTACCAACGAGACCTCATAGTGTTTATAATTTAAAGTATTCTTCCTCCTTACATGAAAGTGATTATTGCCTAGAATCTTTGGGGTTTTGTGTCGTTTTTCTGAGCCTGATAGGTAACAACGTTTGATGGAAGTTGAGCCAGTCATGTGTGTGCTGCCTGCAGATAGCTGCTCCAAGCATCTATAATTTGTTTAAAATGATTGGGTGGGGAAATTCTGAAGCAATCTTGTGAGAATGTGTGTCGCCTTGGAGGTAATGTACTAGTACACTAGAGTAGTAGGTTTATTGTTCCTGGGGCTGATGGTAAGTTGAGTATGTCATCAGGCTTCTGACTTGTATGCCTATCTGAGAAGAAAATGCATTACTATAAGCCTGGAAAGAAAGTTATCAGCTCAGTAGGAAAGAATTCCACTACAGAAACGTGAGCAAAGAGTAGAAGACATTAGTAAATGAGCAACATATATTGACAGGGACAATGAATGCATTCTGTAAAATGTCCTACTAAAATGAAAGGCTTGAAAAATAATTTGCTGTTTGCCCCCTGCAGAATAGCTCTGTTGGAAATTTGAAACACTGGTACTTTATCTTAATTTAGAAGCATTACTAGATTTTGACTGAGGAAGATGAAAAAAAAAAGCAAAGCCAGCATCTGTACGTTAATGTTGCCTCTTTGCTTTGTTGTCAGTGCTTTGCTTCTACTGTGAAAAAAAATTAAAAATTGAGCATTTGTTGATAATTCAGAGTGGTGAAAGTGTTGGTGATGATCACATTGTGTGTAATTTCTGCCGTGTGATTGGCTGTTAGCTGCTTCGCGTCACACAAATAGTTAGCGGTGGTGATGGCTGTTTCTCTTAATGTAATAGAAGAGCCATCAGAATTGGATTATAAAGGTATCGATACATTGTGAAGAAAACTCCTCTGCTCTTGGGTAGACATGTTTCAGCACCTATCAAGAGGTGTTTGGGAATCACAGGTATCTTTGGTAAACTGTTTAGTGTTTCCATGGGTTTGACTGGGTCAGTTACTGTGCTGTGAGGGTGGCAAGGCACTGACAAAGGTTTCCCAGAGAAGTTGTGGATGCCCCATCCCAGGAAGTGCTCAAGGTGAGGCTGGATGGAGCTCCGAGCAGCCTGGTCTAGTGGAAGGTGTCCCTGCAGATGTCAGGGGGGCTGGAACTAGGGGATCTTTAAGGTTCCTTCCATCTCCAACCATTGTGTGGCTCAGTGATTTTTCAGAACAAGCGCACAGGTTTGCTGCTGTACCCCAAGTGTTTCATAAACCAAGCCAACATGGAAGTAATTTAAGCATTATATACAAGCGTATATCTTCAAACCCAGAGTAATTTAAAACATTCAGAATATACTGAGTGTGAGAGATTGCCTGGAAGAGAGAAGTGGGTAAGGCACCTCAGTTTTCAGAGAGGTAACAAGCTAGTTTGGATACTGTTTATTAAAGCTAGTGAGCCATTTGTGGAATTCAGCAAGTACCAATGCACTCAACCACTGAATATGTTTATTAACTAACTATTACTTTTATATGCTGAAGAATCTTGACTTGAGATACGTTAATGAGTAGTTGTAAATGTTTTATGAAGAAAAAGATTGAGTGTAGGAAATTGATTCTTGTTTTTTTAAGTAGTATATGGTTAAATGCTTGAGATTTATGAAAATACCAGTGGCTTAAGTCTCACTGAAAACAAGTGAAAAATCTGTCTCACTGAACATGGATGATTAAGAAAATAGGATTTTTAAAGAAAAAAGTGAGGCTTTTCTTATCTTTCTCTGTGGTTAAGCAAAGCAATTATTGGAAACAAGTGAAAAGATTTAAATTTTCTGGCTGCTTCAGCACATTCTTTTCTAGGTTTTCATTTGGGGAGCTCAATGTGTATTAGAAGTCAGTTTTACATCCATCTAAGTAATAGTTGGCACCCTGTTTGTACATTAGCCAAGCCTGTAGAGGCAGCCTGTCTTCTGCTGTGTTTGAGGTTCCTTGCCATTTTGCAGGCTCCATAATGAGCTGCACTGACCTGTTTGTGTTTGTAGTACACGGAGACTCTAGCTTGGCCAGAAGCTGCAGGGAATTAGTGCTACACAGGGAATTTAAATGTGCATACCTTGATCCCTTGATCTGGAGCAATGATGAATAAATCTGCTGCAAACAGAACTTTCGGAGGAAGTATGGCAAAATAAAATAGTTTAGCACTATGTATTGGGTGCTTTCTCTTTTTTTCTTAACCCTCACCTTGCACATTGACGCTGGTGAGTAGGTTTGAGTAGACAGTTACAAACAGTCAGAATAGTATTTTAGGTTTCTTGTTGACCCAAAAATGTTCTTTAGCCTACCTTGCAGTGGAAGCTGGTTTAAGCCAGGGTATTGACTCTTGTGTTGGACCTTTACATAAGGATTAATCACTAGCCCTAATCAGTCCTTTGAATATGTAACCTCAGTGTAACTGGGAAGGAGGTGATCTAGCCAAGGAATCCGACTGTATACCCCTGGTTTGAGACGTGTGTTCTGGACATTTCCATTTCCTTTTCTCACTGAAAAGATGAAAACATATGATGGATTTCTTAGATTTGCTCTAGAACTAATAGACTACAGAATTGAAACTATGAATGAATCAAGTAGTCCTTTAGCATAGAGAAAGCAATACATTTACTTCAAGTAAATAGGTCTTGATAGAGTTATCAAATGATAATTAAGGTTCTCATTGCATTTAAACTGTTTAAATGTATAAAAGATGTGTAATCAGCTAAAATATTCTGTATTTTGTTTTAAATTTTAACTGTATGCCACAATTTATTTTGTTGTTGGCAGGTTCTAGGTTGATAAACCATTTCAAGTACTGTGAGGGATATTTTGAAAAGTGTTCATGTGGTATGGGTAGATGTCTTGTGATACAGTTCATGTGTTTGATAATCTGCACAAAAAGCAGGCTTGTTTTGCAGCATGGCAATGCTGTGTATGAATAATGCATGCTGTTTTTCAGATGAGGTTTTTGCCTGAATTCAGATAATATGTTTAGCATTGAGATTTCAGTTGTACAGTATACATGTGGAGAATTCCATAATCTGGAATGGCAGGTTTTTTCTTTACTTCATTTAAAGGAGGACATCTCTATCTTCACTTACCTGAAAACATTTTAATAACTGAGACTACCAATTATGTTTTATAGGATTGGATTTTTGTGCTAGGGCCCTATCAAAAGCATCTAATAATGTGCTTTCTGCTGAGTTAATGATATGTTTTAGATGTCATTTCTTATACCTATCTTCAATAGCCATATTCAGACAGTGTGATTGTAATAATCAAGTTTCAATCAAACCGTACTTAGTATGACAAATATTGCCTGAGATTGTAGTGCAGGTATTTCTGCTCTTGATAAAGGGCTTAATTTGACTCCTGGCAGAGACAGGGAACTACTATTGATTTTTATAACAGAATGCAAAATAGTTTTTATTTGCCATGTAGCAGGGAAATTGCTTCTTAATTAAAACTAAATAAAACACTCACTCCATGGTTTTATGCAGTAATACAGAAAGTATCATTTGTGTCTCAAATGTGTTCTTTTACCTGTCTGTAGTGGTTTAGTTAGCAATTATTCTTAACTAGCTAAAAACACTTCTTAAACAGCTGCTGAAATCATAATTTTTTTGTATTCCTCCTAGAATGTTTGTAGATTTACTGTACCCCAAGGCTCACCTGTTGTTTTTCCCTCCCCAAAGCCAATGTCAAAGAAATATTTGAACAAACTCTTATTCATCTTCAAATCCCGTTCAACTGGGACTGTGAGTTTATTCGACTGCATTTTGGACATAACAGGAAGAAGCATCTTAACTATTCAGAGTTCACTCAGTTTCTTCAGGTCAGTTATTAACCTTGCTCCAAAGTTGGAACTGAAATTCATTTAACTTTTAATAATACATTAATACCATTATAAATGTTGAGTTTCCTCTGGTAGTGATAACACTTATCTGGTACTAATCCTGACAGCTAAAGATGAACTGTTATTTCTCCATACCAGTTTTGTAAGCAGTGTGCACTCGTGCTGTAACTTGAATACCGTCCTTTAAAAGAATGGGACAAAACATACTGTTTGTGAAGTTAACCATTTTACTGATTGTTGTTTAACTGGGCTGAGGGTCTGCTTTTTTTGTCATAGGAATTCAATAGCAAAACTAAACTCTACCAGAGAAAGTTAGCATCCTTAATATAGCTGGTTATTATTGACCATAAAAACTCCCCTATAGAGGTTTTAGTTTCTATAACATTTCTGTAGTTTTATAAACATTCTAATACTTACCACTTTTTTCTCTCACTGGCATGCATGCTACCACACACATACTGGGAGTTCAGTCTTAAATGCAGCCAGCTTGCAGAAGGTAAATCTGGTTTCCCGTGATGTTGCTGAATTACCTTTTAGGGATTGGGCTTTAAAGAATTTTACTTGTTGAACTGCACTTTGTGCTAAGCCAAAAAATTAAAATTAAAATGTATTATGAATTGAACATTATACTAGAAGGAGGGAAAGGAAAATGTCATCTATAAAGGATGGAGAAGGAGCAAAGTAGGAGAAATTTACATTGTAATTCATGGAAAAGAAGTTCAGAGTTGTTGGTAATTGCACTGAATTCCATAAATTAGCACACAATGACCACCTTGTAATATAACTTATAATTGCCTGTCTAGTAGACGTGAAGAAAAATAGATTATGCACTTCTAGAGCTGCCTTTGATGCAAGAAAAGTTTTGAATGTAATGTCTTAAAAGTCAGGAGTGATAGATGTGCTTTGACATAATCTGTAATCGTTGTTCAAGATAAAAATACCTCATAGGATCACAGAATATTTTGGGTTGTAAGGGACCTTTAAAGGTCACCTAGTCCAACCCCCTGCAATCTGTAGGGCTGTCTCCAACTAGATCAGGTTGCTCAGAGCTTTGTCCTTGAGTGTTTCTAGGGATAAAACATCTACCACCTCTCTGGGCAACCTGTTCCAGGGTGTTACCGCCCTTATTTAGTTTAAAATCATTACCCCTTGTCCTATCACAGCAAGCCCTATTTAAAAGTCTGTCACCAGCTTTCTGATAAGCCCCCCATAAGTACTGAAAGGCCACAGTAAGGTCTCCTGGGAGCCTTCTGTTTTCTTTTCCTCTCCAGGCTGAACAGCCCCAACTCAGAGCCTTTTCTCATAGTGGAGGTGCTCCAGTCCTCTATCATTTTTATGGCCCTCCTCTGCAGCTGCTTCCAAAATGGTTTGTTGGGAAGTCGGAACAGAGTTATAAATGTCTGTTCTGGTTTTATGTTTGTTTTTCCAAGATACTGCCATGTAAGATACAGTAGCCTCTTGCTGTCATCATATAATAAAAACCCTTAGTAGGGAAGGCTGGTATGGGTTGCAGTAATTTCCGTATGTACACAATTTGGATACTTTTATCCCTCCTTTTATATAAGATTGTTTTTCTGTTTTGGTCCAGCTCCATTTTTGGGGGTTTGGACTTCAATCAGAGCGGGTTTGTTGTACCCTGATCTAGAAAATGTTCATGAGGTTATGAGAGTTGAGAAATTACTGTAAAGGTGATACAAGCTAGATGGTTTGCCCTCTTCTTACTGTCTGGCAGAATGTGGTTATTTTTTTTGTGGCTTCTAGAGGTCTGAATGACAGCTGAATGGCTTTATTGTTTGCTTGAATAGAAGGAAACAACTTTTTCTGGACATAGAATGTAGAACTATCATTATTATCTTGAGGTTAGGTTACCACTGTGATCTTTGTATGAAGGTTCTTACTGTTTGTGTAGGAGTTTTAAATTGTCTGAAATGAGTGACCATTTGTGACATTATGGGAGATAGCTGTTTGGGGCTATCTAAATCCATATTATATAATTTTCACTGTCCTCCTGTTTATTTTCAAGTACTTTCCAATGAGTTAGTATGTAATAGCACAGTCATATTTCATCTTGGATATGTAAGAGATCAGCTCACTTTGTGTCTTCAAGATCAGTATCAGAAGTTTTTCCAGCACTTAAGTATTTAATTAAGGAACAGATAGTAGGCAGGACATGGGTATATTAAGTTAATTTCTTAAATAATTTAGTGAAAGTGCATATTTCCTTACAGTTGAATTGAGGCTTTTCTTTGACTGAGGAATGAATCTGTGGATAAAATCAGTATGCAGACTTCTTGTTTTAGTTGAGCTGCCCTTGAAGTTTAAACTGTAGTTATGCTCTTGTCTATATGCACAGACCTGTTAGAGCATAAGAATATGAAGTTAGTGAAAGTTTTGTGAACAGTGGATTACAGAATTTGCTTCTAATCTGCTGTCTCTGAATATTCATTCTAGGAGCTGCAGTCAGAACATGCAAGACAGGCCTTTGCACTGAAGGACAAAAATAAAAGTGGTCTGATAACTGGGCTGGACTTCAATGAGATCATGGTTACCATTCGCTCCCATATGCTGACTCCATTTGTGGAAGAAAATTTAGTTTCAGTAAGTGTTAACAAGAAATGCCTTGAATTCAGTGTTTAATAGCTGTGATGTTTGAAGGTGGCACTGCTTCTCTTCCACTTTGTCTTCTACCTGTCTATCACTCACTGCCTTGGTGCTAGAGATTATCAGCTTCATAATAGAGTAGGCAGGGTAAAACCTGGCAGCATTCCTTGGCTGCAGTAGTGAAAAGGTTGGCAGTCTGGTTTACATGTTTAAAGTGCCATTGGAAGCAGTTTGACTATACTTTCCACTATAGCAGGGGAAAGAATCATAGAATTGTAGAATCATATAGGAAAAGACCCTTAAAATCATCAAATCCCATGGAAGTTATTTAGGACAAAAGCATCCAGTTTTTATATTTGAATACATGACATCTCAGAAGCTGGAGACTACTTACAGTTTTGTCCTTTTATATACTGTTGCATTCTTTTCTTTTTCAGATCAGAATTTGGAAAATCAGTATGTAGATTCTAGAGGTAGAATGGTTACAGCCCTGATAGATGGGCAAGATCTGTAGGTAAAGTAATAACATACAAGTTATAATCTGAAAGCATCTAGTATGAAAATTGCATAAAAAGGAAATTTATATAAAAGATAAAGTAATAACTTTTATCTCACTATCTTACCTATAAATCTTGCCGTGCCTTACTCATAAGGCATACTGTCTTCTATAAAATTTAGAGTATCTACTAACTTTAGACTTTGAAGTAAATGGTCATTGTATGTGATGCAAGAAATCAGCTAATGCCTTTACCTACAGGCATTTGCATGCATTTCTCTTTCAGAAGATTACTCTGTGACACTTCTAATGTGTCTATCAGATAACCTGAATAATAATCTACTCATATGATCATTTCGTAATTGTTTCCTAGTGTTCAATCTTTACCACAAAAGATTCAAAAATAGTATCCTGTCTAATAATTCTCCCATCATGTTTCTATTAAAAATATCTTAAAATTACAGGAATAGAAAGATATCCTTAATTCTTTCATAATTTGCTCAAATGAATGTTTCTGTAATTGTAATAAGATGTTGTAAAAGTGCTTAAAGCACTTAACTGTTTCCATTTAATTTTTAAAGGTAGCTGGTGGAACTGTATCACATCAGGTCAGCTTCTCCTTTTTCAATGCATTTAATGCCCTTTTGAATAACATGGATCTTGTTAGGAAGATATACAGTAATATAGCAGGTACAAGAAGAGATGTTGAAGTCACAAAAGGTAAGATATCTTTATTACAATTTATTAATTTTTTTATTCTGTCCATTTTGTAATTGGTGATACATGTGGGTTAAGGTGAGTCAGAAGTGGGTTTATGGCCACTGGGAAAGTAGTTTTTTAGCTGTGGGTGAGGATTTTCATCCTTACAGGTTAGTAAGTATTTACAGTTAGCTCATTAAGGAGAAGATTCTGGCAGGACTTGTGTTGGCCTAATTGTTTGAGTGAGTAACTGCAAGTCAGATAATACTGAGGATTTTACAGTTCCTTGAAAGAGATGTGTTGTTGCATAGAGATAGGAAGGTCCTGGGGAATGTGGTGGAATGGGTTAAGTCTGAAAATCTGAGTGATTTTATATATGGATTATGCCAGTCAGTACATAACAAATCCCTGTGCATGTGAAAGGTTGCCATATTTCAGTCTTGTCACACATGAAAGCAGATTGCTTTTGTAGCCATTTTATTTTTTGGATTTTATCGCCAGTTTTACTACCTGTATGGATGGGACCAGCCAAACCATTGTGTGGTAAAAAGCACGCCAAGTTCTTTTTTACTCTTTTTCTTCTTCTTTGTTCGCCTTATATTCATATGCTCTGCATATTTTTCCCTAAAGGAAAGCATAAAATTCTTGTTCTTATCCTCCAAATTGTCCTAACAAATTTCCTAGCAATGTTTTTTGGTACAGATGCATAAATACCTCTTGCTTGGATTTGTATTGAGAAAAAGGCTGCTGTGTTTTCACTGCTCAGACTCGTTAACTGCAACTTGCCAATTATGTCATAAACATGTTGTGTAATTTGGCCAGATGGATACCTAAGCTTGGAGTCATTCAGAGCTTTGAGAGGAAGAAGTCTGGACATGATGGGAATAGATGAGTCAGTTGTGCCCTTAAAGCTGTGAATAATGGACCATTCTTCTGTTTTGTTCTGTTTTGCAGAACTTCAGAAGCAAGAATCACAAATTGTGGGTGTTGTTTTATTAAGCTTGCTAATTTGAGGATTTTTGTTGTCTTTGGTGAATACTTACCATTCATCAGAGTGGTCTGTGGAGTCAGACTTGGTCTGTGCTGGGGAGGCCTGTCTCAGGGCAGATCTTCTCCTAAAGATACCTTTTCCCTTTGCATTATGGATTTTGCTTCTTGGTGGTAGACTTCATTTTTATGATATTCAAGTTATTTGAAAGGATTCAAAGAGGAAATTCAACAAATAACACAAATGTTATATTTCTTTTTCCCTTTTAAATCCAGAGGAATTTACACACTCTGCAATCCACTTTGGACAAATTACACCGCTGGAAATAGATATTCTGTACCAACTTACAGACTTGTACAGTGTTACTGGGTAACATAATCATGAATTTTATAATTTTGCAATCATAATTTTAACCCTCTTATTTCTGTCCTAATTTTAAAAGGTTTAGTGTTGCATTATATTTTGTTACAGTAATTTGTTCCATGTACACTGATTTTGTTGTGTGCATGGATTTTGTTAGTGAATTGTGTATGTCAAGCACAGTTATTAATTGTTGTATTAGAGGTATACATACGAAGTAGCAAAGTACAGTACTCCAAAAAGGCTGCAATGCACTGATTGATGTTTTGCATGGATCTTTAATGCATGCAAAATCTTATGTAGAAATAGCAAGAAGTGGTTTAATTTGTGTATTATATTCTTTATTACTAGTAATGAAGAACTTGCTTCTGAATAACCCATGTTTCCTTCATCTCCAAGCATGCTTTAATGCGGTGTAGCAGACTTCTTAGGTCTGCATTCAGATAGGACAAGTTTCTTTTTTTAAACTCAGATGTACTTTGTGGGGTGTGGCCAGGAATACTATACTGGATATGTTTGATGCTTTATCTAATCATAATTTGCTTTTCTCTGCCTTGTGTAAAGGCGCTTAACTTTGGCAGATATAGAGAGAATAGCACCGCTGGCTGAAGGTGCATTACCTTACAACCTGGCAGAGCTCCAGAGGCAGGTGGGTAGAAAAAAAGTTGAAACTGAGTGAATGTTAACATATACTTGCAAATAAAAAATAAGAATAATGCACTCTAAAAAGATTCCTGACGAGTGGAACATGCTGTGTGTATTCTGTAAGGATAGAAATGGGGCAGGCTGTTAGGTACTCTATGTGTAGGAGATGTCAGAATGGCCTGTTTAGATACGAGCATATATGGATGCTTGGATTCCTCACTGTGAATACATTTGTTCACTCCTGGAAAGGCTTTTCACAGGACACAGCCTTCCATGAACTTCTCCAGCATGAGTCCTTCCTGAGGAACCCAGTTCTTTACAAGCTCCTGCAGTGTGTTTCTTTCACATGGTGCAGTCTTTCAGGAATAGATGCACATGGGTCCTCCAGGCACTTACAGCCTCCTTGGGGTGCATTCACCTGTTCCTGTGTGGGCTCCTACAGGGTCTGCAGGGGAAGCTCTACTCCAGTGCCTGGAGCACCTTCTGCTCCTTGACTGAGCTTTGTACCAGCAGAATTGTTTCTCTCTTGTGTTGTCACTCCTCTTATCAGCTGCTGTTGCACAGGGTTTGTTCCCCCTCCTTAAGCACGTTATCCCAGAGGTGCTGCCACTGACACTGATGGACTTGGCCTTGGCCAGGGGTGGGTGTTGGCTCTGTCAGACCTGAGGGAGGCTTCTGGCAGCTTCTCACAAAGCCATCCTTGTATCCCCCGCCTCCAGCTTTGCCACACTACTCAATGCAGGTAGTAAAAAATATGAATATTAAATGTAAAGCTTGTAAGTGTGTTCTTTTTTGAAAAAGGGGATGGAATTATTGGCTTACCCATTTACCTAAAATGATACTTGAGTTTTACTATACTTGCTGGCTATGTGATCTGGACAGTAGAAGGGAACTTCAAATATATTTGGATTGATGAAAAGGGTAGAATTAGAAGATGAAGAATATTGTAATAGAATGTCAACTCTTAATTTCACCAGAGGTTTACATTTATGTGTGCTAGCTTTGCTTTTATCCTAGTTTCCTTAATAAATATTATACAGGTATAGTACAGCATAGGAGTTCCAGGCTGTGCAGTTGGATGTTGAAAAGACATTTCTTATTTTAGTGGCTCTTTTTACAACAGTAAGAGCTAACGATTTAGGACCGAAGATTGTTTAACTTACATTGTTTTAGTTACTGTTATTAGAGCAGAATTTGATAATTTGGTTCTTTTTCAAACATATTAGTTTGAAGCAGTGTCTGCTCTGTTCCTAATGTTACTGTTCCAATGTCCTTGGTTGTCCTTAGGCAGTTAGACGTATCTGAGCCAATACATGTCCAAAACCTACTCGGTGGTAAGTCTTCTGTGGATTCCTGATGACAAAAATGATGGAATGGAATGCCTCAGAAATGTGGATATAGTGTTTGTCCAGGCTAATAAATATTTTTGAAGAAGTTTTGTAATGGCATTCTGCTGCCAGCTTTGATTTAATCAGTGTTTTTGTACTCACCTCTCTGAGGGGACAAATACTAACTTCACTTTTCAGAAGTACCTCTGTAGCTTGGCACTCTTAAAACGAGCTCACTGATGAAAGTTTCCCTCATCACTAGAACAGAATATACTCTTTTGATACTCCTGAAGTAGTACATTACATTTTCACCTCATTCTACATTCTGTGTTAAAACTGGACATCAGAAAGCAAAATAATTCCATTTTATTTAGTTTATAAGGAGCAGTCTTTTATTAGACCTTATCCTGAGTGAACAGTAAGTTAAGTGTATTGACAAAATGAAAGATACCCATTCATGAAGAGCAAATATCATCTCAGTGCAGTCCAGCTGTCCCTGGGAAATTAAACCAATTCTGTAATCAGTTTTATATGATTTAAAAATTCCTTTGTTAAGAAAAATTTAAATTTTTACATAAAATCACTCTATATAGATCTGGTAGAAATGAAAATTAGTCTGCTTTCAACCATGTTTACTTTATTGTCAATTTTTTTCATTGTGTAAGATTTTTTTAAAGCTTAGCAGCTGAATATCCTATGGGGATGACAGCTACAGTAATTTTCTCTTTATAAATATTCATGATTTGAAAGCTATAGCATTAATTACATTCATTTACATATCCATCTGAACACACAAGCAAACTGAAAACTTTGTGAACACTTATTTAATAATATAAAAATGACATTTCCCTCAGAAAGAATTTGATTTTTAATGTTCAGTGATGCATTCACTAAGATTAATGTCTAAATGCAATGATTGGATTTTGATGAGAACCGTGCAAAGCTTTGAAAAAAAAGAATAATCTTAAACCAGCTGAAAGGCAGCAGGTGTACTAAACTAGGAGAAAATTTCAGTGGAATGAAGAACTTGTGTTGCTTCTAGGGCTTTTTGGGGTATATTATTGCATGTATTTACATGAATCAAAACAAATATATCTGAATTTTATAATTTATTTTCATGGTTATTTTGATTTTATTCTTTGGGCGGTTTTGTGCGTGGTTTGTTTTTTTTTAATAAGAAATCATAGTGGTTTTACAATAGTGAGGATGTTCTTAGGATTTATTGCTTCTATTGCTTATAAAGGCAGTACATTTGATTTATGCTTTTTTTTTATGCTGGTCTGCATGTGCAGTGTGTAATTTTGGTGCTACCTAGGATTTCTCTATTCTTCTCTGTTAAGCTATATTGTGAGGGAGGAGAATGTCTTGTGGAGGGAAGTGGTTTTAGCTGTACCTTTTTATTCTGTGGAAAAATGGTATAAAATATAATGCATACTTTTTTACAGGTGATGATCTCATTTTGACCTCATAGGCTTTTGTCCTGTACTGAGTCTATACTGTGTAACACCTTATTGCAGTGCAGGCAGGCCTTGGGGGTTTTGGTGTTCCCTCCAGTGTAACACCAGCCCAAACAGAGCAGCTTGTGCTGAGGCAGGCTGGCTTTCTGTGGCGCCTCAGTGAGCTGAGTGTACCCTGGCTGGGTCGCCTTGGAGAGGAGCTGAGAAGCGTGTGTGGTAATCTCTGTGAAAATTCCTCATATGCGTCAGTCTAGGGTCTGTGGGCATTCCAGCTGTGTGGCAGGAGTACATCTGCTAACAATACAGGATGTTTTGAGGAAAAACAGGTTTGTGTTTGGAAAGTGGACTTTACTATCTGCTTTAATATGGAATTTAACAGTTAATATCTTGGCCCCTTAGATAGCCCAAACAAGTTATACTGCAAAATATCACTTCTTTTCTAATTGTCTTATTTATATTTGGACAAAAAGTTGGCCCATCTTACGTACTTTATGGTGCAAATTTTTGAACACGTCCTGTTAATCAGTTACCTTGTTTCTAATGGCCATTTAATAACATAATTATGAGTCTCTGCTGATATTTTCTGTGAGATGATGTTACTTTGAATACTTAATATATTTATAATAGCGTATGTAATTGAAAGGATTGAGGTCAGCATTGCTCTGTAAATTAGCAACTGCATGAAAAAGTCTTGTGAAGAATACTTTTAGGAATAATTGACTTTTTACTTGTTTTAAAGACATGAAATCTCATGTTTGTGCTATGCATTAATGAATATGTAATCCTAAAACATGTCCTGTGCTGATAGAACCTGTCTGTGAGATATTCTGTGAATTCCTTTTGAAATATGAATTTTATTTGAGTCAAAAGGGAGTTCCATGCTTTACAAATGCAAAGGCAACAAAACAGAAAATAGCAAAGTTGCTTAGAGTTTCTGTCTTCTTTTTCTTGAGCATCATTGTTTTGGCTATACTGGTGTACTGGTTTGGCACAACCAGGAATATCTAAGGAATATTTTCGAAAAGGAGTATTTGGACAATGTGCTTCATCCATTTGGCACAATAGACATTATCTAGTAATTATTTTGTCTTCTTCCTCTTGAACATAAAGCTACTAATTTTTATCAGATTTTTTCTGTGCCATTGTAAAAGCAATTCACAGACGCCTTTGTTTTCCTGTGCAGAATTTCAAGCCTTTTTTCATTTTTCTCTCACACAGCAATCTTTTGGAGAAGTAAGCAGACCTATTTGGCTCCAGATAGCTGAGTCAGCTTACAGGTTCACTTTAGGCTCAGTTGCTGGAGGTGAGTGGTATTTCTGTTTTCTGTTTCCAAGCTTGGGTTAATTTAGCACTGTTTTGCCAGTCTACTTGATCTCATCTAAGATAGATGTTTTGATTGTGTGTAAAATCAAATGTTGGAACCATTTTGGTTGTGCTGTTCCCTTTTCTTCTTTATCACTTGGGTTCTAGAATCCCTCTGCAGTTCTTTGAAAGGACGCCAGCAACAAATTTCCTCAGTGGTAATTCGGATGGATGTTTCTCATTCTACACATCCTGTTTTATGTAACAGTGTAATCCATTCTCCTTGAGACTTTTTTCCTAGACCTTCATTGTTGTTCTTTCTTACCTCCAAGATACCAGAGGTCTTACCAGCTTATAGATTCTTTGTGTTTAAATAAATGCTGTAGAAAATAAGCACAATAATTATGTACCCACCAACAATGATGTTGCAGAAATAATACTCGGGGTGCTTTCTTACAGCTGTTGGTGCCACTGCAGTGTATCCCATAGACCTGGTGAAAACTCGTATGCAGAATCAGCGCACCACAGGTTCAGTCGTAGGAGAGTTGATGTATAAAAACAGCTTTGACTGCTTTAAAAAGGTTTTGCGTTTTGAAGGCTTTTTTGGTCTCTACAGAGGTAAGTGAATTAAAAATATATATGCATCAAGTCAGTAATTTGCTGTCCCCCTTTTTAATTTTAATACCTCAACAGCTAGTTTCCTATGGGAGAATCAGAATACTTGATATCATGTCTAATTTTGCTTTCATTTCTGAGCTCAGTATTTATCTTCCATTGCGCACCCTTTGTCATAAACAATTGCTGGGAAAAACTGGGCTATTTGTTGTTGTTAGTGATTTGCTGCTTGCTGCTTAAGACCTGATTTTGGGGTGTAATTGTTGAGGATATAATTGTAATCTCACAAACTGAGGATTGCAACTTTTGGCTGGGGTCAGACATCAGGAGCAGATTAATATCTGAGGAATAAAGATTGGTTTTGCAGCAAATATTTTTTGTTAAGAGACAAAAGATAGTAACTGGGAAATGTATCCATCCACACTTTTGCAGGTAGTGGGACTTGTTTTATAATTTTATCTGGTGAGCAGAAGTTGCATTCTGCTATTGAATTATGTTGCTCTGTTTTACTTTAAAATATCACCAGTGAAACTCAGAAAACTGTAATTTTGAAAAAGATAAAAATCTAAGATACAGGTTAAATATTCTGCTTTTTATCAGTTTGGCTGAGTTTTAACCACATTGGTAAGGTGACTTACATACAGGGAACGTGCTTGCTAGCCCTCTGAATAGACACTTAGTTGAATTCTCTGTTTTTAGTTGTAATTTCCTAGAACTTTATGAAGTTCACAATTTTCATAAGGATCAGCAAGGTACTTATTAATTGGCGCACCTGTTTCTTTAGCTGCATCAAACTCATGTGATGGCTACAGCATTTTGTTCTGCTTTGTGATGTGTTCAGGCACTGAAGACACTGCACAGTGTGTCCTTTATGGACAGTATCTGAGAAGTTTTTGCACGTGAGTCTGTGTTCTGGCTAAAGAGTGTTTTGTGATCTTTCAGGATTTTGCTATGCAAGTGAGTAAGGGAAGGAATATGTTGGTGCAAAGTTAATGAAACAGCTGTAGTCTGTGTAAATTATGTCTTACTGGTAAATTGCTTTCTTTTTTTGATGCTAAATCTTTCATAAAAGCAAATACTTGAGTTACATCCACGAGACTGATTCTTCAGTGCTTTTCTACANCCTTTTTGCACAGCAGCATCTAAAATAACTTGTTATTTTATTTTTGTTTTCGGACCCTACTCAAACACTTTGAACTCAAGGATGATTCCACTGACGAGTTAAAAGCAGTGTTTTACACTTGAAGAAAATGTTTTTGTTTGAAAGAATGTCAGTTTGCTAAACTTTTTAATAGCCTGTTTAATAATTGTTTTTAAGATTGTTTAGGATAAGAAGTTCATGTAGTTGTTTTGAAGTAGTTACAGTTAAGGGCCAGCATGTTGCTAAGATTTGGACTCAGAGGTTTGGATGGTCTGTTGGAAGTATGTTAAACTAAACAGCAGAAACACTTGTGGAATTGACTGTGGGTCTGTTACTGAGTTCATAGTTTCTTGAGCTGGATTATCCTAATTGTATTGTAATGTAACAATACATCTATACCATAGTGTAATGGTACAATCTAGTTGTTTCCCGCAGTTTAAAAATTAGAACTGAACACAAACTGGAAATTTTATAATTCTAAATAAAAACTTACCATTTTTGGTCAAGAAAATAAAGACACCTGTGCTTCTTGGCATCCAACTTCAGAACTAATAAAGTTTCTTCTCAGGTCCTTCACTAGACCATGCAGTGTCCCAGGCTCTCTGACACACCAAATGTGTGTGCCCAGTGAGTTCAGCCACATAAAAACACAGAGTGGGGAGATTGTCTTGTGGCGTTTTGTCTGGTGGTTTTGGGTTTTTTTTAAGTATAGGCATTGCAGAACTGGATTGTCTTTCTAGAAGATCAGAAACTCAGGCTGGGAGGGCACCATTTCTTTTTGTTACTGTCAACCTTTCTTTGTGTTTAATAACTACCTTTCCTCAGCACAGTAAGTCTGTAAATAGCACAGAAAGTACTATGTTGGAAGAAAACACTACACTGCATATATTAACTGCCACACTTTCTATTAAGGCACTTCGTTCTGAGCTTCCTTTTGAGGAGATAGTATAAAAATTCTGCAGAATGAGTACTTCTGGGAATTTTGAACATTAAACATTTTAGCTATGATTACTTAACAAATAGTGGAAGGTGGCATCAATACAGGTTTGTTGCTGTGGGTTGTTTTTTTTTTGTTAACTGGCAAACACTTCTGACAAAATGATATTCCGTAACCATGGAATAACATTAGGAAGTGACCATATCTAATAAAAACAACTTTATTTTAAGTTTTCTGATCTATACCTATGCCAAAACAACTGTGGAGAAAATAGATTTAAAAATAACAGATCCTGTTATCGTGTGCTATGTTAGGAAGTTAAGACTGCCATCTACTGATTTTTGTCTTAAACATATTAGTTCCTAGAAAAATGTATGTGCATTTTTCAAATGACAGTTCATTTTGATAGTAGCTATTTTCCAGGAGCAAGGGCCTTGCCAAAATCAGTTTCTGTCCACTAATACCTCCTCTTAGTAAGATAAAAATGCGTATTAGTAATAGGGTTTAAAGAAGTTCATGCTACCATGTTGAACTGAACAAGAGAAAACCCTTCATACCCTTAGTTGACTTGAGTCTTCATAAAACTCAGGTTAGTGAGTCAAGTAGAAGCGAGTTGATAATTTATCATAATCATGTGTATATCTCACAATTACTGTCCCATTTTAAGAAGTGATTGCAAGCTTTATGGGAAAATGACGCTAAGGGGCTAAAACCCTTATGTAGTGGGAATATCCAAGATGCATGTTTGGTCCTTAAACTTTTTTCCTTCTGTACAGCAACAGCATCAGGCTTGACTTGGTCGAGGAAGGCAGATGTGGTCACACATTTCGTTATCATTTTCAACAGAATTTGTAATATAAAATTATACTAGTATGAATATGCAGTGCTCTAGCAGCATCCTATACTTAAATGCCATCCACCTCAAAGGATATTCCCTGTGCTGAAGGGCATGTCTGAACAGCACTGATAAAGTACTATTTTCTCTATTAGGAAGATAATGTTGCCTTATGATGTCTTTGTTTCTATAGGCTTGTTACCACAGCTGATAGGTGTTGCTCCAGAAAAGGCTATTAAGCTAACTGTACGTATCTTTTTTGTTTTTTCTTTCCTCCCTGGCATCCTTTTGTTTGTTAACATGCCCAGGATTGATTTTCTAAAATGTGTGAAAGATGACCACTTACAAGCATTCTAGTATATATGGCTACAGATATACTTGATATATATTAATAGGAGGAAAATAACTTAAAATAGTGTGTAATATATTGTATCTTTATTAGGTTAATGACTTCGTCAGAGACAAATTTACTAAGAGAGATGGTTCCATTCCATTCCCTGCAGAGATCCTTGCTGGAGGCTGTGTAAGTATCTGTCCTGTATTCCTAGGAAAAATTGATTCTCAGTCATGTCCAGAATAGTTGGAATGACAGTTAATGGGTGCGCTTTGTCGTTTTGAACAGGAGTGCTCTTTTTTCTCCCAGTCACCAGAACTAAAAAAAGTACTTTTTCTATTTGGAAAGCTTACTATACTTCTGAGTTAAGTTCTCTTGGAGTGATGTGCTTAAACAACTTGTTTTGGCCCAGTTTGTAACTTTCAGTTTCAGCAGGCGTTTTATTCACAAAGTCCCAAGAAGAGGGTGCCCTGTTCTCCCTTTCCATATGTTCTACTAGGTTGGCATTCATCATTGGTTTGGGAAGATACAGGTATTCCTTGAGAATGGATTATAGGCATGGTTAAGTTTCCTTCAGGGGAGGGATGGAGATGTCTAGAATGGTTTAAGAAAATCTAATTCTTGCTGAAGATTTTAAGAAGGTAAAGAAATACACTCTCCAACTCACTGTATGTGAGACTTTTACTGTTGTGAAAATATGAAAAAAATGAACAACGTAGCCCTACCCTTCAGGTAACATGTATGAGTGAATTGTCTGTTTAAATGACTTTGTATAAAATTGTATAAAATGCAGCTGTGTTACTCCAGATGCTAATTACATCCCTCATCCAAATACAGTTAAAAAACAAACCACGTTTTTGTTGAAATGAGGGCTGTAATTCAGTGGATATTTTAGTAATCTGTAAGTGGTTTGAATTGATATTGATGATAGATTTCTTTTGGTTTTGCACATTGGCTAATTTTATTTGTGGGATTCTCCGACAGTTGTTAACCCTATAATATGTTTAAGGCTTGAGTTGGGTTTCTTTTGTAGCAGAGAACACTAATGACTTCCAGTTGAGTAGGCTGACAGGCTGGTATAAAACCTCCTTGGCTTACAACAAAACCTGGGGCAGAAAGGTTGTTGACCTCTGCAAACTTTTAATTCAAAGAAACAGCCCTGAAGGGAGACTGCTTATAGTTCTGGCTGATTGAATTTGGCAGCCTGGTACATGCTTGAGTCTTCACCTGTCAGTGTACAAAGTTTATTTTCTGAGAAATGTGAGAAAGCAGCTCTAATGTGTAGCTTGCAGAAGACTAACCTTTTTCTAGAAAGCTCAGTAACACAGAAAGCAAATACAGGTCATCTATAATAGCAGAAAATATAATTCATTTGTGTTTGTGTTGTGCTTAAATTCCAATTAAATGTATGATGCTGAAATTTATTATTTTACATTATTTTGTACTGAAATATATAATACTAAATTCAATCTACATTAGAGCCTTTTTCATTTGCTATGTACTCCTTTTTCAAAATAACTTAATTGTCTTACTGTAGTGAACATGCAAAAATGGGGGAGAAATTGAGTTTCAGATAAGCTTTCAGAGATTTGGGTATTTTTTCAAAGATGAGCAGATTTGTACTACAAACACAACATCTCCTACCTGACTGTCTGAGCTGATATTTTCATCTCCTTTTTCAAGATAGTGACCTCACTCAGTCGGGGACAATTTTAAACAAAATTATAGAAGAAGTGTTGGTCACAGTTTAGCAGCCTGAGGGATGTTTCTTTGCAGCTTCCTCTTCATCATCTGATATCTTACCAGTTGAAGATTTTTTTGTCTCTACTGCTACTTAGTTCAATTTTAGCAATTCCACTTCTTCCTAAATAGCAGAATCTTTGTTAGCAAGCCTGTAAGGTTAAGAGTCTGAAAGTATCAGTTAGCTAAAGCAGGGGCAATTGGACATTAGTCTTCCTTTTTTTTTGTCTTCAGACCTTTTCATTCTCATTTTGACAGCTTTTTTCTATGTTGACTTGCTTGCAAATAGTATTGGTCTTCACATGTCTGTTGTTACTTTTGTTTTCTACGAAATATTATGGGGCACAACCAACAATTGCATCCAAGGAAGGGCCACAAATAAGCTTAGTCCATTTCCTTGCAGGGGCACAAAAGGCTTTGCGTTTGAGTGATGCTACCTTTCATTTTTCCTTTATTCTCTTCCTCCTCTCTCTGTTAGTACAAAATGATGGGTTAATGTGGGAATGGTTGGATTTTATATATGCCAAAATGATTTTCAGCATTTGGATTACGATATCTCAGGTTTTTTGGCTTTTTGTTACTGTTCAACACTTAAATATTTTGCTAACAGTATACTATAAATATAGCTTAAAATTAAAACATACTTTTTAACCTTGTCATATTATAAGAAGAAATAGCATTATGCCCACATGTTGTTCTCAGAGGTGGACTTACTATTGTCTCTGACCCTCACTTACCTGTGTTTAGTCTTGAACTATCTCCTCATTAAGAGGAATAATGCAGTTTTTGATCATTTCTCGTATGGAACTGCTGGTGGATGAACAAGATAAGCAAGGCATATTTTCAGCCATTTTACAGAGTTTGCAGCAGATACCTTTCATACTTTTAAAAGCCTTCCCTCTTGCAAGATACACAGAAGCACATTGTGCATGCCAGAGTCCTCAAAAAGCAATCAAAAGAATTCTTGTGAGGAAGTAGTGGCCGCTTGGGAAAGGTTCCAGCAGACATGTCAAATTCTCCTCTCTGGATGGCAGTGCTGTATCAAAGCTTACGTATGGTGTTACAGGCTTCTCAGACCCACACATAAGGAGAGGTGAAACCTTTGACATTAAGACAGTGGTGGTTCAGGAGACCCTGTGTAGGCTGGTGAGTGTCCTCAGCTCTGCAGTATCTGGAAGCAGTGCTGTACTGTCCAGCAAAGGGGCCACTCATGGGCACGTCCCTCCTCTGGAAATGCTAACCCTGAGAGACTGAACCGCTTTGGCCAGAATCTTACTTCTCAGGCTCCAATCATTGTCAGCTGCTCTAAGCTTATGGAATAAGGTTGTGTTCCCAGTGAGAAGAAACATCTTCATTCTCACAGCAGTTACCAAAGAGTTCTGCCCAGGCAGTGCCTGTTGATGTGGTCAGCTGCCTGTCTCTTGTCTTTCCTTCCTTACTGCAGGGCAGGGACCTCCCGCAGGCAGCCCATGCCCTGTGCTCCTTTAAGCCTACCTGCTGGCTGCTGGACAGTGTAAATGTCACTGGGAAGTGCAGGGTCTGCTCTGTCAGAGCCCAGATATTCCCAGCTGCTCTCAAGCTGTAGCTGTATTTGAAAACTGCAGAGCAGCTACGTGGGGCAGCTCAGTTTCAGCAGTCAGGTCACAGCTGTCAGTGAAAGGGCTCTTGTCCCTGATGGATGAAACTGAAATCCCAACTTCCTACCTGCCCGAAGTATGCTGGTTTGTTAATCATTAACAGCACTATGCATATTTACACATGTTCCGAGCCAACAATTCCTTTCTGTACTGTTACTGCAATTCAATGATTAACCTGCATTCCCGCCTTTGAAGTTTTCAGCTACCATTGGCTTTGAGTTGCAGGGAAACTGTGAGGCTTTGGCAGCACTTTTTCTATCCCAGCAGAGGCCCGGGAAGCAGAGAGCGCGTGCCTGGTACGGACAGGGCTTCCCAGAGGAGCTTACACACATGACTCCTGGGAGTGCCTCCAAGGGCAGGGTGTGTAGGGAACTGCTCATCCTCAGCTGGGAAGCAATGTGGAAGTAGACATCTAATGCTGTGGAAATGATTCATGATTACTGTTACAGTAGACATTGATACTGTGATTTTAGGCTGTAATTCCTATGAGTTACACAGGAAAAATGGATTCTTCTCATCCTGTGTGTGGTGCTTAGCATTTTGAATGGATGAATTGTGTTTCTTCAGAAAGATGGTTTTGCTTTATGCTGTAGGAAGGAAGATGATGTGGATGCCAAGCAGAAAGGGTCTTGAGAACCTTTGGAGATGTAGGCAATGCATCTGTTGATAATTAGAGGCTGGGATGTGAGTATCTATGTTTGCACATGCATACACAGAGAGGTTCAAATTTACCACTGATTTTGAAGTTTTCATAAACATCAAATCTAAGATTCAGTCTAAATATTTTTGGTATACTTGTAAGAAATAATTTCCATACATATTTATGCAAATATACGTACATACACACAAAAATGCATATAGGTTTATCAGGCGAATAGGAATGTGTCAAATATTTAGTTTGGAAAGAATAATGTAAAATGTTACTGGTTTTGTTTAACAAGCACCAAAATATAGAATTTTAGCTGTCAGACTGCTTTTCCTTCAAAACCCTGAAGTTATGTTACTTCTTTTATTATACTTTAAAAAAGTAAGGTTAGTAGCAGAATTAAACTTCAACACTTTACCTTGATTTCTATTGTGGGCATTTAAAATCAAGGGACAAAATGATTGTTCAATAAAAGAGACAGTAAGCTCACTCTAGGTTCATGAACAATGTCATGTTTTGCCTAGAGAAAGAAATGCAAGTTCTTTTGATGTTTTTAAACAAGACTGTTTCAAGTAACATCTGATTTTAGCTGCTTCTTTGGGACATAGTTGTAGTCCAGGATGTGGTGGTTTCTAAAAGGGAGGAAGGAAGGGCTTGAAGTAGGGCTCTCCCCTTTGGAGCATATGCCTCTCGGGTGGAATTGGAAAGGGCAAGAGGTCTCATGTTGCAGGGTCATTTGTGTATTTCCTTCAGCCTTTGGCATGTCATGGGGCGTTTGCTGTGGGATCTCAAACTACATCTTTTCTCTCATAACCTTTGCTGTCAGATTTAGTTCCTTTACTTGCTCCTTGTAGAGTTATTTTACATGACATTAAGGTTAAGTAGAAGCTTTTATTACTGGTATTTTTGATGTGTATGAATAACCTCTATTCAGAAACAAATTTGTCAACCTTTTTTAAAGTGTCTGTTGCAATTTATGTGTGAAGCGAAGATTTATGAGAGAGAAACCTAGATTTACTGCACCATCTCTAAAAGCAGTTCAGGAACTGCAGTGTATACCTCTGTGTGCATATACACGTGCACATGTATTTAACATACAGAGCTGACAGCTGAAGTAAGGGACTTTGAAAAAGAATGATGCTGATTGCTAATGATTTGCACAGGAGCGTGGAGATTTGTACTGCAAACCTACATGCTTCCAGTTCATTTGTATTTGGAGATCCTTTGTGCCATTCTCCTCTGAATCCTTTTCTGCAGAGTGCTCTTCTGCTCCCCAAGGCAGCACTCTTCTCTGCCTCACACGTTCTATGTCAGATAGATAGCCACCTTTTACTTGAATAGAAAACACAGACAAACTAAAAAACCACCCTTGAATTCATTCTTTAAAAAACACACAGTGAAAAAGTGAGTTTTCTTGTGTTACATGTTCTGTATTAAAGTCAATGCTTGTCCTGTCTGAACTTGTGGTCCGTTGCGGGACCTAACTCATTTGTGCCACTCTGCTGAATGCAGCACTCCTCTTCGTGTGAATCAAACCACTGCTGGGCAGAAAAGTTTGCCAAGCTCCAAGTAAAACAGTGTAAGCCAGGACTTGGATAGAAGGACATCCTGCTAATAGAGAGTATTTAACTGGGTATCTAGGTAGTTACAGCTCTTTTTGAGAAAGCTGCCTGTTGGGAAGTCTATCCACGCTGCAAATATTCAATGTTCATCATGTTGACATAATTAAAGAACTTTTCAATGGGTTTTCTGCTGATAATATAAGCATAGGGTTTTCCGTGTGTTTTATTCTGCTCAATAACCTGGCAACCAAATCATCTTCTAATACTGTTGGAATACATAATTCCATATTAACTATATAGAATTTGTAACACTGTACTTCTAATTAGTGTTGCTACTAAGTTATTAAAATGTGTTGTGTTCAGAGTTTTTTGCTTTCTGTATCAGAAGAGGGCTATGGCTGATATTAACAGAAAGGTAGGCAGCTGTGCACCTAGGAGAAGAAAATGTTAATTGCAGGAAGATTGAATTCAGGGTAGAAAATAGAAATGTTTACAAATTGGCCTATTTGTGTTTCTGTGGAGGGTGTTAGGAAAATAGGAAAAGTTATTTTGGCTGCTCTGCAGGGTGTGCTAATTTTTAACATTAAAAATAAAAAATGGAAGTTCACATACACATGTAAACAAATAATGCATATTTAATAGGCAGGTAGATGGTAATTGTCTAGAATGAGTGAATTTCTAGCTTAGTGTTGCAATCTAAAGTTACTTGAATTTTTTTGGGTGGTCCATTGTATTCTGTAGCCAGAACACGCTGCTTAACATTTTATCTACCAAAATAATTTTTTTTAATGATACAGGGAAATGCTAAACATTTGAAATAAGTTTTACGATTAATGCAATACAAACAAACAAAAAGTTAACAATTTGCCAGATGCAAATTTTACAAATTTTATTTAGATTGGAACTTTGTCTAGCAAGACAGCCATTTCATCCTACATGCATAGGTGTGTATGAACTGGAAAATGTGAGATGAAAAGTAAAGAGAGTCTAAAGAATGCCTTTGGACATAAGAGGGGTGTCAGATAACTGAGTAACCACAATGCAGTAAGTCCAAGGAACAGAGAAGATGGGAATCCCTTTGGCTGGTCTGGGAGTTCTTGTGATCTTCTTGATGGCTGCAACAAATGTCCACAAAAGCATAGGCTTTGATTTGCTTTGGGAGAGGTAAGAGAGTGAGGGAATAAAATTAAGATTAACTGTATTGACTGATAATTTGTGTGGGAAGTGTTAAAGACAGTAATTACTACATTGGAGATAATCAAAAGCAGTGGTTGATCTCCCACTGTTTGGGTCAAGGTGCTTCAGTAAAGCTGTCACAGTGATGACTTTAAATGTCAATATTGAGTGAAATGATAAACAGGGCTTGCAATAAAAGGCTGTCAGTACTCAGGAAAGGCTCAGTGAAGTATGGGATGCTTGGTTAGTGAAGGTGTTGAGGCCTCTTGCCCCTATCCCATAGATACTGCTGAAGTGCTGGGTGATTCTCAGTAAGAGCTGACGAGGCTTGCAATGCTCTTTTGTCTCTAGGCTAGAATCATTCATATTGCCAGCTTCTAAATTGTGCATCAGGGCTAATCTCAAATTTATTCTGCCTGCTGCTGGAGGGAGGAAGATTGTGCCGTATGGAGAAAGGATTCGTGTTCATATGTCACTCAGTTAGCAGAGAACACCATGCCGGCTGTCCAGGAGATGCTGTATCAGACTGTTGGTTTTACTGCACTACACCCCTCCCAACGCCCCAGCATCACAAAAAGAGTTTATTGCTAGGGCAATTTAGAAGTGGTAAAAAGTTTTGACTGCAGATGTTCTGCATCTATTAACTTCACTAAAATCTGATCGGTTGGAGGAATCAATCAAAATTAAGAGGAGCTTTTATATTGTGCAAGAAATGCTTTTTAAAGTTGGCTGTATTCAAGTGGTTATATGCCACAATTTTTAAGGAAGTGGGTTTAGTTTTTAAATGAAAAAGGGTGGCTTAGGAAGAGGGGAGGATAGCAAGCTTAGTAAAATATAGCTGGATTGTGATGAGCCACAAACTTCTTCAGAAGTGAATGGTAGTTCCTACAGCAAACCAGGGAGAAATCTAAACATGTAATTTTAAACAGGTTTAAAAAGTCTGAAACCGAACTGTCACACTGAATCTCTGTTAAACCTGGGACACAGTTCTTTGGAAGTCTTTGGCTAACGTGCAGAATCAGAAGCAGCTTTACAGCACTACTGCTAGAAAGTTTGCAAGACAGTCCTTCAACACTGCCAGCAGAGTATTTCCTGCGAGTAAAATCTGTCTTGCTCAGCTCAAAGATATGACTCCTGTTTCTATCTAGAATCATATTTTGAAATGTTAGTCTTCCTATTTAAATTTTATATTTTGTTTCCACTTAGGACTATTACAGGCTGCTAAACAAAACTCCAAACACCTTTTCTAATAATTTAAAGTTACACTGTTAAATGCAAATTTACCTTTTAAACAGCATCACTTCTAAATGCAAATAGCATGTCTACACATTGGTGATGGATTATTATTGAATAAGCATAAGGTCTTCTTTATGTGTATTTGATACTCTGGTAGCCCAGGTCTAATGATTATTTAAGTTTAGTATTTCCTGTAATATCTGATAGACTTGAAACACAGCAATGACTTCTAGAAAGTGATGTCGAGGAGAAAAGCAGATACAAACCAAATTAATTCACCTCAGGGCACTGTAAAAATATAAATGTAAAAATCTATTTTTACAAAGCCATGATTTCTGATCCAAGGCTTTTGACTTCCAGACAGGTGCTTTATTAAATCTCTCATATATTTTTACATGAGAATATCAGCCAATGCAGTGAGAAGTGAAGGCCCTCATCACCTTGCAAAAGTCAGTATGTCACCACATGCTCTAGTAATGCAATTGACTTTCTTTTTCCTTGGGTTTGCAGGCAGGAGGTTCCCAGGTCATCTTCACTAATCCTCTGGAGATTGTAAAGATTCGGTTGCAGGTAGCAGGAGAAATTACTACAGGACCCAGAGTCAGTGCCCTCTCTGTTATAAAAGATTTAGGCTTTCTTGGTCTTTATAAGGTACGTACTTCTGCTTTGAGTGCCTTCATAATTTTATGCTAAACTTCTGTATTGTTGAAACAAAAACTGCTAAAAACAAAGACATCTTTTGAATTTAAAACCAATCTCTTCCTGCAGGGCAGCCCCACAGTGGAAAACTGAAGAAAACTCACTTCTATATTAATGGCAGTGGGATACAAAAAAATACTCCCCCATTCTGTCCTTTTGGCTTTTATGCCAAGCTACAGGGAGTCCTGTATTGCAGACCTGCTGGCTTCTGGCACTGCTCATTTCATTTGGTGGGGCTTTGTGAAAAGTTTCTTTAGCTTTCCCTGTGCATTTTTCTTATATTTATTTTGAATCTCTGTATCTCTATTGTTATCTTTGCAGCAGGATATTCTCTTTGTCTTAATAAATTGATGGTAGTGAAACAGCAGTGAAGTTTAGTAGGATTCAGATTTTTAAGAAGTTAAGTGGTGGGATTTGTCAATAAATTCCACTGAAAAAAGCCTGTTCTGTATGGTACTTCAGCAGAATGCCAGTCAACAGATTCCTTCCCTGCAGGTATACTTACTGCCATCATTACAGATCAGGTGTAATGGAGCAGAAGCTATTAGTTTCCTTAAACAAGGAAGAGTGTTTCTTCCTGTATCTTCTGCCAGTGCAAGGGGTAATACGTAAATTCAGCAGTTACATTAGCTGTGCACTTACAAAACATTGCTTTATGTGATTTGCCCATAGACCTGCAATAATACTATAAAAATGTGCACATTTACTTTTAGAGCTGAAGCTTTTGTTTTGAATTTGGTAGATGAAATTCGTGACCGTTGCGTTTCCTTATTAAACTGCACGCAATTTGCAGCATTTTTTTCTCTTTTTGTTTATCTTCCAGTGCAGTTTCTTTGGTCTAACAGATGATGATCAGTGTGAGGTCTTAACAGTGCTCACTGGTATTTTAGTAGTGCCTTTGTGTTTGGTGGAAGAAAGGCTGGCAGGACTTGTCTTGCTGCTTCCCCGGTTTTCAGAAAGACATAAGGATTGATCTTTGTCACTTCTTTCATTGCCTTTGGACATACAGTGTGTAAAAAGTATTTATCATAAGTACTGATGTCAGGATTGATGTCATGTATGACTTACCAAAATTATACATGAACCTTGAATCTTCCTCATTCCAGACACTTGGTTTAGATATGCTTTGTACTTACATTCAAGTTTCCTGTATCATTTGTTTCCTGAGACATTTAATTTTTTGTGTTATTTATGTGGTAGATCAAATGAGTTTGTACTTTCAGGGATCAAGCTGCTTGCTGGATATCAGATTTAGCCTTATGTACAGAATTTACTGGCATTATGTCTTTTTGCTCTGTGTCAGGGTGCCAAAGCATGTTTCCTCAGAGACATTCCCTTTTCTGCAATCTACTTTCCGGTTTATGCTCATAGTAAAATGATGTTTGCTGATGAAGATGGCCATGTGGGAGGGCTTAATCTCCTTGCAGCTGGAGCCATTGCAGGTAATTTTGCAGAATATTTCCTAAAGTAATTTTTTTTCTTTTAGTGAGTAATATTTAATATTCATTCGGTAGCCCCATATAAAGGAAGGGTACTGTACCATTGTATGTGATTTAATCTTAACTTGATCACTTTTATCCTTAGTGGGAGGCGATGTAATTTTGATGAGAGCTAATTACATTTGCATAATGTGGATAAACAGCGTAATGCAGCTCAGCAACTTGTAGTCAAATTTGATCTGTCTGTCTCAATGGGGTTTTACTTGTTACTGAGCTCTCAGAGTTGAAGGCTAATTTGAATCTTTGATGAACATAAAATGAGAGCTCATAAGAGCTAAGAAGAAAATGACTTATCCAGGTTTGGATTCTGGAATAACTGAAAAGAAACTTTGTTCATATGTAACTGCTGAAAATAGGGCATTAGTTTGTAAAGAAGCTGAAGTTCCGTACTCTGAAATTTAAAACATTTTACAGCATCTCAAACAAGTTTAGTATAAAGACAATATGCAGGTGTAATAAAAATTTAGTTTTTACTAAAGACAAGGAGTATAAACATACTAGATATAGGAACTGTAGTGGTGGATATTTAAACATGCAGACAGAGATGGCCAGATTCTGCACTGCCAGGGACGAGCTCAACAGATGAAAACCAGGTATCTGCACACAGCCTCAGTGTCAGAATATGCAGTTCAGAAACAGCACTGGGCTGAGCAAGACCCTTTGCTACTTGTTCCAGTTGTAAGGAATCACTATACAGATACATACATCAGTTGTGAGTGCCTGTGTGTGTGAACAGCAGTTTCCCGTCTCGGACTTGACACACAGCTTGGCTGCACCTTCTCCGTGCCAGTTGGTGTGTTCCTCGTGCCAGAGGGAAGGGAGACCACTTAGGAAACATTTAACACATTTGTAGCTCTGTTCATTCCTTAGTATTGCAGAGCTGACAGAAACGGAAAATTATTTAGCTTATTATACAGGGGCAATACTCATGTGTTTTTGTGTCTCCTATAAGACTTTTTAGACTGCAAACTTCAGTTTCTCTTTGTTTCATTAGTGTTTCTGTGTTGCTCATACCAAGGGATGAGCCCTATTAAAATTGTATGTAAATCTCATAGGCCTAGTTTTATAGCATGTAGAGGAATCTGCCTCTCTGAATTGCAAATTTCACATTCTCAGTTGCTCACTCAATCCCCGTTCCACGTGCGCAGCAGGCAAGAACACAGTCTGAAGGGGTCTGCCTGTAAGGAAAATCTGCATATGATTGCTGTCTGTGTATGCTCACACGCTGAACTGCAGTGCTTCTGTTTTCCTTTAGAACCTCCTGAATTGGTCAGTGACGCTTCAGAGTTTATCATCACCTACGCAATCAGTGTCTTGTTAACATTTTTAATTCAATATTAACCAATTGTAAAAGTTTAACAGAAGTCAAAATTAATTTCATGATTTTAAGTCAGAAGATGGTTCCTCTTTGTAGGGGGATGAAGTTTTTATAGTATTCAGAAGTATTCAGAAATATCTCAGATAACACAGTTATATACTGTGGAGTACATTTCTGAAAACTTTCTCCTTTCCTTTGACTAGAAAGCCGAGAGTGGTGCCTTGGAAGTGGAGATTTGTTCTTCCATCACTGTTGGCTAATATCACGCTGTTGGTACTAAGCAGACTTGTAAAACACCTTCATTGTCCTCAGTCTTTTTATGGCTTGCCTACTGAAGTAAGCAGCATCTATTCTCCTACAGAACAGTCCAAACAGCAGTTTAGACATATTTCTGTAGAGTAGGGGTGTTAAGCAGTAGTTTTTCTCACCAACACCTTTAACAACTGGATGCATAGGATTCAATTTCCAAATCAATCATCTATGTAATTTGCAAAATATGTTGTAGAGTATAAATAAATACAGTAAATTTGCACGACTAATTTTTATATATTACATATATTGCCAAATTTATGTTGTTTCAAACTACTGCTATGGCCAGACCACTGGAAGATACTGAGAATGGGTTTTGATAGTTTATTTCCTTTACTACCAGTTTCAGCCTTTAAATTTAGAAGAAAGTCAGAATGATTATCTCAGGCATGACAGTTTATGAGCAGCAAGAGTAAGAACCTGCATTTTTTTGTAATGTCTATCCCTTGTAAAAAATACGAAAGTTGGCAATTGTATTTTTCAGTTGTAAGTGTTTCATCTTTTACAAGATCCTTTGTGCAAATTAAATGTGGTTTTCTTCTAAAAGGTGTGCCTGCTGCTTCTTTGGTAACCCCTGCTGATGTCATCAAGACAAGACTGCAAGTGGCAGCTCGCGCTGGTCAGACAACATACAGCGGAGTTATTGACTGCTTCAGAAAGATTCTGAGGGAAGAAGGCCCTTCAGCTTTGTGGAAGGGAGCTGGAGGTAAGAAAAAAAAATTAAGGCTGACCCCGAATCTGCAAATTAGCACTTGCTTTGTTAAGAACTCAAATCAGAGCAGTATTTACAAGGTCTGATTGTGAAAAATGTAACACCTTGTTAAAAATGTTTAGCTTCTCTCCTGAGGAATTGCTCTATTTGTTTAACACTATGATTTGTAATATTTAACAGCTCGTGTGTTCAGATCTTCACCCCAGTTTGGTGTTACTTTGGTCACTTATGAACTTCTGCAGAGATGGTTGTATGTTGATTTTGGAGGCCTGTAAGTCAAGTATTTGCTATTTAGCTTGCACAAAATAACTGCCAAATTTAAAGAAAAAACCCCAAACTTTTTCATGCATGACACCCGTTAAACCTTGGTGACTTCGAGCACCTGTACTTAAAATTGCAGCATGTAAAAAATCCCCCCGTCCTTATAATTGAGGGAAACTTGCATGCCACTTCTAATCAGATGAGGAGATAAGGTGCCATTTCATATTTATTTCAGTATGCTAGTTTGTAATTCCATTGTAGCAAGATAGTTTTGTCCATTTTCCTCACGACACCAGAAGGTAAAAGAATTCACAAAAGTATCAGTAAAAATGTAACTTCAATTTTGGGTTTGATTTAAAATGAAGTAGTGATCTGACTTCATTCAGTTCACCATAGGAGTCAATTAATTAGGGTCAGCTTTAACAGTCTTCCATATTCAGACAAAAGACTTAAGTATTTGAGCCTGAATAAGTCTGTTTAAAATCCTTTCTTATTAAATCTAGACTAACAAAATTACCTTTTTTCTTTGTTCAAACAGCAAACCCGCTGGATCAGAATCTACCCCAAAAACACGAATTTCAGATCTTCCTCCTGTTAACCCTGCACATATAGGAGGTTACAGACTGGCTACAGCTACGTTTGCTGGTATAGAAAATAAATTTGGTTTATATCTTCCAAAGTTTCGAGCTCCTGCCACCCCCTCAGCTCAAGCACACAGTAGCAGCTGAGTACTGAAAAGATGTTTCAAATGAACAAAGTGATGCAGTGGAAAGAGTTCACAAGAGTACTGCTGTATTTTTTTCCAGTCAGCTGCATGTGTTCTAGCTGAACTGAGCTTGCAAAGCTAACTGCTCCTTTCAAATACTCATACATACCTGCATTTATTTATTTACACACAAGGAACTGACTGAAGCTGTGGTTCTCTGCCTTGTTTTAACCAGTGGCATGAAGCTGTAGCCTAGACTTTGCCTTGCGCAGCTTGCATTTAATGTTACTGTACATATTGTACATCTTTGTACAGAGACATCAGGGCATCTATACACGTACATTTATATAATGGGTATTGCAGTTCAAAATAGTTTGAAATGTACAGATGTTTTGAAGGTGTTTTGTTAACAATCGTGACAATAAAACGTTTAAAAACGCTTGTGTCAGTTTGCTTCTTTGAATTTACAGAAGTTGTCCAGTATGATTGTTTTTCCCTCCACAGACAAAATGTGAAGATCAGATGCATTTTATGGACAGGACAGGACAGACTCTGCAAGAATGCCCTTCACTGCTAGTTACAACAAAGGAATTGAAATGCAGTGTGCTGGCTCGTAAGTGTTAGACAACACAGTAATTAGATGAGCACATGCCAATATTTTATTTTGCAGCACTACTTTCTGACAAGGAATTCTCTTAAAATACATGGCAATACTAAATGTGTAATAGATGTTAATTCTATGGTAGCATAATCAAAACAGGGTAAGAGATTTGCCAGTTACCAACACACTCAAGAATTGTTACAGGGTTTATTACTCAGAGTGCTTTTTTTTCCAGAATAGAAAACTTGTTGTAGAAAATTGAAAGCATTCTCTCTATTTCTAGATTTACCATGTTTTAGCATGAGATTAGGTTATTCTGCGGGGGTGGAAACCTCCTTATTTTTGTATTATTTTTATATGCAAAATGTTTGTTAATATTTACAGGTGAGTGGAAGTAAAAGGAGGGAATGAAAGCTTGAACTATGTCTGGCTTAGTGTCTGCCAAAAGTTTCCCTGGTATAATATTTAAATGCAAAAATTTCAGAAGAAATAGGGGAGTTTAGAATTCTGCTGTGGAGGAAAATTAGTCACACTATCCTTGCAGCCAGTTTGAGATGGGTGGTTTCCAGCCTTGCTTACTGAAGTTTTACATGTTTCTTACAGGGTTAAACATCCTGGAATAGAGCATATCCAAGTGGTATAAACTGTTTTCAGGTTCTGTTTTCTTACTTGGGTGACAGCAAGCCCATTAGGGAGTAAGTCAGTTTATGAAGAAATGGCTTCTTAGGAACTGAACACTACACAGATCAGCCCTTCTCCAGCTCTAGCCTCTAAGGAAGATTAAAATTATATTGGTGCTGAATAATATTTAGTGAGCCAGAGGTTACAGTACACTGACTTTGGAAGTTTGATCACTGTTCTGCAATATGAATATAGATAACTCCATTAGAAGGCTTCCTTATTTGTTGTATTGTGTTTAAGGAATTTCTTGGTTCTGTACTGTTATCCGGATAGAGACAGGTTTCCAGAACTCTCTCCTGTATCTATGAATCTTGTCCTGTGCCTTTCTAAATAGAGACAAAAATGGTGGGGACCCACTGACATTAATCTTAGTCACAGCTTGTTGACTGCCTTGATCAAGGCCTTAGGAGACTTGACAATGCACAACAGCATTTGTATTTCTCGCAGCTCCAAAACTGGGCAGGTTGGCTCCCAGAATCCTCATTTACAGCATCTAGCATCACTTTTAGTCTCAAATTTGCAGGTATGGCGTTTACAACATTTTTAATCTGTACTCAACTATTCTGTGAGGGAGGACCACAAGCAGGAATAAAGACAGAGTAGTAATAAATTTAGTACTTGAAAATTATTATAAGGATGAAACAACACAAAATTAATGCCATACGACCTGCATGTATGCAAAAGAAAGCCTTACCTACTGGATTTCTGAAAATAGAACTGTGAGGAAAATGTATTATTTATGAAAACTAATGTCATTGAAAACCCCACAGTAACCAACCAACCAAAAACCCAAGCACCCCCTCCTTCCAAAACCATCAAACCAGGAGACCTTCTGCTTGTTAAGAATTCTTCTGCCTAAAGGTACAAACCACCTCATGATGTGCCTGTTCTTACACAGTTCACATGCTTGTCAGCTGAACAGAGCTGCTGTTGGAGGGTTGAGAACACATAGGATAAATGTCTGCTGACTGAGCAGCGTGGCTGTGTTGAAAAGGGAGGGACACACACTCTTGAAATGCTAACACCAAGGGAAGCCTAAACACATTTCACTTCCAGACCCACCAAAAAAGAAAAGTATCTGAAGACAGAACTACTGTGTCTCTATAAGCTGCTTGTAATAACAGAACTACGACAAGGACAAAGAAAAAAAAACAAAACTAAACAGAAAAGTTAAACAATGAAGAAGCAATGACAATACTGGACATGAAAGTGATTAAGGAATATAAACCTATTTCCTATTTTTAAGCATATAAAAGCAGCTCTTCTGGCAAAACAATAAGCTTGTAACAGATTAAGAACAAATTTAGAGTCCTAAGTTAAAGGCTACAAAACTGATTTAGTGCCTAATTAGTAAAACTCACATTATTTATTAAAAAAAAAAAACAGCCCCCCTGCAACCCATCTTGATAGAAAACTTCATAATGTGCTCAGAAAGAAAAGTCATTATTTATTAAAATTTCAACCATTCTGTTTCAAGCCATTAAGAAGTTTTGTTTAAATAAAAATGTCAAAGATCAATAATAATAATAAAAATCTTTAACTTAGTACAGAAAATTAGTAGCAAGTCTAGTTAACAGAATGAAAATCATCATGCTATAGAAATCAAGTTAAAGTCTAGTTCCTTATCCTTTGGAAATGAAAAATTTAATAACAGATTTTTTGCTATTGGCCGATTGCCATGGCAGTAAGGGGTGGCTGGGGGTAGAAAACGAACATGTGATGTGTGCAAAACAAACAGATCTGCTCCCAGAAACTTTAAACTACTGCAGGGACACAGATTAGAGGTCAGGGCAGCTGACAAGTGCTCGTATAGTATTTATTTATGAATCAGTCTCACCTTTTAATGCACCAATTCAAACAAAAGGAAATTGTATTAAGTATGTATTTCCTTAATTCAGGTCTGATTATCATGTAAGTTTGTAACTACAGACAAATTTTTATTCACATATATTACCCACTACCAGAGTCTGAGGCTTATCTATATATAAACAATGAAACTTGGAACATATGCATGCATATCATGGGTAATTGAAGAGTTCAAATGAAAGAATGCTTCAGAGATTTACTACCTAATCAAGGTCAGTCTGTAATACAGGAAGTTTTAGGAGCAGAAGTTGTACTTTTCAGAAAGATACTGTTTCTGATTGGACTTTACAGAAGCCAAGTGGCAAATTTATACCAGGTTAGTGTTTCAGCAAAAGAAGATCCTTGCAAAGTCAAAGTTAACTGTATTAAAAGTTACACAAATCCAAGAATGTGCTTGTAATTTATATATAAAACAGAAGAATGCAAGATCTGATTTTCAGTGATCTTATTACAGTTCAAAGTCCATCGCTTAATGCGTATATTCCTCCTGCAAGCTGTGACCAGAGCCGACAGCCGAGGATTTGCCTGCAGCGCGGGGAGGCCCTAGGCCGGGATGCGGGTGGCGGCCTCCTCCTCCGCGTCGGCTCTGTTGGCGTTGATTTCTGCCAGCGTCCGCCCAAAGCGAGTCCACTCGTCCCCGCGAGGAACGGCGATTTGCTGCGACACAGACAGAGTTAGGACACCTCCTGATAAATAAAGCTGAGCTCGCTTTGGATGGCAGAGCACTTGAACGTTCAGAAGAGGTTCCAGTAGATAAGTGTACCTTTATTTTAGTGTAAGCATCAAAAGCTCTAACTAATAAAAGAAGCAGAATTTGGGACACCTGCACTGAAGTATAAAATGATATTATTTATTATAAGCTTGTGCTGTGTAGCTCCACCTGAGAGACTTCAAAGGGAATGCTAATGCTCTATTCCTCACCCCATCAATTAGTCATGTACTGCTGCAGTACATACTTGCAGTAGCAACAGCTTCCCTGTAAGAGCAAAACCAAGGCTACTCCACTGCAAAATTTTCTGGTTGGTGGTTCTCAAACTAGGATCAGAATTCACATACGCCACAGTTACACAGAAGAAAAAACTTCCACAAAAAACCCCCATTGATTCTTATTTCACCAACCTTACCGTAAAGCTTTTTCTTTTTGAGTGGATGACAGCATGCTAAAAAGTTATGCTAGAACACCTTAAATAAAACACTACTAGAAAATACTAATTCAAAAATACAAATTAAACCTAATTATTATTCCTCTAATGGCAGGAGAAAAAAGTGAAAGGCAAGCTACTAAATAAAGAAACCCAAGTGGTTTGCAATATACTTTGCACAAGACATGACATACATACCTCTCCCACGTCATATATAACTATTTGTCCCTCTGAATCACCTACAGCAATCTCTCTCCCAGAATGTGTCCATCTCACACGGTTCAGAGCAGGATTGCCCTCCACGGTAATGCTTGCAGTAGGCACCTGTACCGATTTGAAACACATTGCTAAAAATGCATCAGGTTTCCATAAGCTAGAGATTACAGAACACACCTAGGGCATCTGTGCTGCATCAAAAGAAGTGCCCCAACACTTCAACCGGTGCATGGTACGCAGATCAAAGATACTGTTCACAACACAAAGACCTCCATGGCCTTAAGCTGTCACCAGTGACATGACCAAAACAACGCATCGGTCCCTTGGCCAAAGTACAAACATCTGCTATCAAAAGGCACACCTGCACTCTTCTCATGGGACAGGAGGCACAGACACGCTTTCAGGCAGTGACAAGGCACCCTGGGATCTCAGGAAGATGATGACAGAGGGCAGCGATGAAATCAGCTGTTTTGGCAGGTCCAGCCCTGCCCAAAAGCCTAGAATAGGTAATTCCACTTTAAAGCCACAGGCTGGTGTACGGTCCTGCAACTTTCTTCCATATGTAGTTTTCAGATGGTAAAATTTAAGTGCTAAGTATCTGTCAGGTGTCTCCTCTGATCTACCTCCAGCAAATCTTGGAAAAGGTTTCCACTATAATGAAGTTTATAATCCACAGCAGAAAACCGAACATTCCATTCACTAAATCAGAAACAAATGGCACTTCCACTGCCGTATTACTGTGGCAATGAGGTGTGTGGTAACAGGTTTGGTCCCACTGGTAAGCTGTAGGCTGACAAGGCCTCAGGGTGGGAGGTCTGTAACCACTTTCAAAACACTGATCAGTGTTTTGCTCTCTTGTTACAGGTAAAATAATTTAATTACTGCTGTAATTCATTAAGAGGAGTCATCTGTAACCCTGTAATCAAAGAATGCTATCTACTACACAGAAACTACAGCAACTACAGAATATTTAAAAACAACAACAAAAAAGCTATGGTTAAAAAAAACCCCGAACTATGGTAAAGACCCGACTTTTTTTTAAGAGTACAAACAATTTTCCAGCTGCATTTGACTGTTAACCTGACTTCTCACCTCAGTATCATTGTTGAGATTCCACAGGTCAAGCCTGCCCATCCCATCCACACAGGCAAACAAGGCAGGGTGAGTTGGAGACCACATCACATCATAAACATAATCTGAATTGTCTTCAAAGGAGTAGAGAGGTTTGTTATTCTGAAAAGCAAAGATAACAATGCGATACCCGAACCCTACATTTCAAAATTATAAAACTAACGGGTAAAGCAAAATACAGAACTTCAACAGTATTACCAGCAATAAGTAAAAAGTGATTTGCTTTAAAAAACATGCCACTGCGAAAATCAGCCCAAACCTAATGCTTTTTATTATTAAAGGTATGCTTTCCAAAGCATGCAGCCATTTTGCTGGCTGCTAGTATGTAAAAAAATCAATAGCAAGCCAATTGTAAATTGTAAATTTAATGCTTTAAGAATCTTGTAAGTCAAGCCAATGATAATTCAGTGACTATTACTCAGATTTTAACTCTGCTTCCTCTACTTCGCATTCCTCAGGGCATCAGACTAACAGAGAAAGAAGTAATTCTGGCAATGGAAATGACAGGTATTCTAACTGTGAGCCTCATCAAGTTTAACGGACATTAGTTTTCGTGGTGTCCCTTAGTCCTCCACAAAATTGTAGCAAAACATTTGCCTTATGAATATATGAGGTAACTGACATTGTAACATGATTTACATCTGATTACATTGTAATCATTGTTGATAACAAAGGGCAAAAGGTTGAAAAGAATGGATCAGAAATATACAAACGATGTACAAGCTGAAAGTGAAGTTTTATGTTGTTAATCTCAGTTCTGCTCATCGCCTGTCTCCTCTTTGCAGGACTGCAGCTAAGAACCTCAGAACTTCACACAATTTGACTTTGAGTTTGTGAACTTCCTTAAGTATCTTAAATTATAGCACCACCTTGTGTCAAGGGCTATGAAGAAAATCTCTGAACTATCTAAGTTACCTTTGTTGTCCAAAGCTTTACTGTCCAGTCAAAAGAAGAGGTGACAAAAAGATGTGAGAAGTCTACAGGTCCAACTGCTGCATGGCAGTTGATACCTGTGATTGGTCCCTGGTGTCCTTCAAACATCTCACTGATTCCAGCTTTGCTGTTTCAGAATATACAACCAAGGTTAATAGATTTGGAAACCAAACATCGGCAGACAGAGATAGCACTGAAATGAAATTTAAATACAGCCACAGGAAGATTTTGCTGCCTCATATGGATGTTACCCCACTGCAAAAGGCTCCACCACAGCAGGATCACAGAAGACCAGGCTTGAAAACAGACCTTAAGTTCAACATGTATTTTCTACTAACTCTAAGTTCCAAAATATATCTTAAGGACAGGAGACTCATTCAGGTACCAGTCCACACATTTAAGTATGTTCTCCTCCAAGCAATAGCGACAACTTCAATTCATACAAAGAACAAAATCCAGTCTCAGGAATGAGAATAAACTCCCATTAAATTAAGAGAAGTTGCATATACTTTAAGGGAATGAGGTTCAGACATAAACCAGTAACACTATATCCCTAATAGCCTCCTATCAGGGGTGATGAAAAAGGAGGGAAACAGATGGGAAGGATGTTACACAAAAGTGATACAATTTTGGGTATTTTGGAGCCAAAAAGCTGTGCAGCAAGGTGATGTGTATTTGAGATGAAACCTGGACACTGAATTGTGTTTAAGAAAGCAATTGATAAGATACAGTCAGACAATTTCAAAATAGATTGAACAGCAGGAGAACAGCTAGCCAATTTAAGATTTGTGCGTGATGTTACTGTACAATTATCTACAAAACTGATACCAAGTTTGGAATGTTCTGCTACAATTGAAATGAATAAAACCACAGCGACCTATGCTGTCCTCATTGACACAAACAACTCATAACACCAATTCAATATTCCAACCATTTCTGGTTTTAATGAAGCTCTTGATAAGGAAAAAGTGCATTGGAGTTGAGAGATACTCTGAACTCCTTCAGTGCAAAGGAGAAAGTATGAACTTTAAAAAATTTTGAGCGTAAATCATGCAGGAACTCATCCTTTCACTATTTTTATTTCATTGGAAGAATTAAAGTTCATATTCACCTGCCATGACGGCATGCAGTGTACACTGAGCCTTCTTCACTGCCAACAACAAAATTGTTGACATCTCCAATAGGGAAAGACATGCAGGTAACAGCCACAGCCTTGGACTGTTTGTGAACCAGCTCCATGCTATCCTGTAGTGAAAATATCGGCAACTTACTTCATAGAAGAAATATTAACACCTACAAAATCTTTTAGATTTCACAACAGTAGCTTTTTCTTTTTATTTTACTTGGATAGATTGGGCAGAAATAAGGAAGTTTTCTTAAGACATTTGTGTTCACCACTAACACAAATACACCAAAACTGTCCAAGAGAAACAACAGAAAATATTTGATTCCACAGGTGGGGAAATATTTTACCAAATATCAAGCTACCTTAAATCTATGTGTTGGGAAAATGTTGATTAATTTTTATTAGATCAACTGATTTTTTAATAAAATATTAATCTACAATAGTTACTATATCTATCTATGTATCTCAAAAGTTATCTTACCTGAGGTTGGGAAAGCATATCCAGACTCCAAGAGCATATTTTCCCATCAGTTGAGATACTAATCAAATTATGAGCATTCTGGGTCCCAACAACATTTACACAGTACACTGGGTGCTAAGAAACAAAATATTATCAGAAAAGAATTTAGAATAACCAGTTCTGATACAATAATGTACAGTAAAATACACAACTTCACCATTTAACAAAGCACTAAAGATTGATCCCAATCAAAAGTACAAATGACACTCCCCTATAAAACTGATACTTGTTTTTTTTAACACTCTGATTTTTATGAATAGCCTGGTTCCTAAGTGTCAAAATATGGACATAGACATTTAAGCATTGCCAATCAAGTGCACTGGACAGAATTTCCTAGATGTTAAACACATCTCAACAGGGCACAGTCCTTGAAGATATTTCACCTCCTACCGTGTGAGCAGCAGCTGAAAGTGGCGTTCTCTGCACTGGGGTTCTCTTATTGCTGCGATTATCCCACAGCACTATCTGGCCCGAGTATGTGCCACCAACCACCAGATTGGGATGAAATTTTGCAAATGTAGCTGACATCACTGCAGACTGAAAGGAAGAAAAACAAACAACAAAATATAAGAACTATCATTTGGTGACACTATGTCTAAAACTATAGGAAATGATGCCAAATATCAGAACAACTTCTTTGCTAAAATCTATTCAGTACATTATTTCACTGCCCAATTGCTTAAGGATTCACCCATCCTCTGTAACCCCTCAACAGTCTTTTTGTTTCAATATATAGTTATAAAATGAAGTTTTCGTCCTCTTTTCTTTCACATGCATACATCTGTATTCCTCCTAAAGTAGTTTATTAGCAAAGGAAGGCCCAGTAACACACAAGATTTTAATAATGTTTTGCCACATTCTGTAGTGATTACTTCTTACAGAATGTAGAAATACATTTTGATATAACAGAGTTACTTTTGCAATCTGGGCTTTGACAGTAATGTGACAACATGAGGTTAAATTTTGACTCAACTGTGTGTTTTTCCAAAATGATGGGAAATATGTGGATATATTGGGCTTGGCATAATGGAAGAGATTCGCATGTTTTTATCTTTCAGAAAAGTACTAGAAAACCTCTATCTGCCTTTTTCTTGATGCGTATGTTTCTAGTTTTCATCCTCATTCCATTTTCTCAGGCTGTCTTCATTTTATGCAGTAGACTAAGCTGTAGTATACAACCCCACTCAAGCCCCTTACATGCAAACCTTTGTGGTTCAACCATTACACAAGAAAGTTTTCCCGCCTTTTTAAATAGAAAACAAGGAATTCTCAAACAAGACTGAATTCTAAATTATGTCAGAAATTCCGAAACGGAATAATATTTCTCAGCTGAAGTCTCTAGCTATCAACATCTGTTGGAAAATAAATGTGGTTAAAGCAAATGCCAGCCCAATGAAATTATTATATTGAAAAACATAAGGAAGGTACTTGTCCAAATTCATCAACATAAAATCCCTCCCAAGACAGAATCATACCTGGCAGTGAAAGACATACTCTGGGGTGGTTTTCTTGTACTTCATATTCCATACAAGGGCCACTCCGTCAGGCTCGTGAGGTGCATCTTCATTGTTGTTGTAAGAGGCTACAAGTAATTCTGGATACTGCATGGTAAGTGAAAAAGACTCCAAGTCAGCAAGATAACAGGCTAATGGCCCGGATAATCCTAGAATCTTTGTTTTCTTTTGATAAAATAGGGTTAAAAAACCACCTTGTATTATAAAGGCATGAAAAAAATGTCAGTTAAAACTGCAATTGTTGCTAATTTAGCTCCTAAACCAGCATTAACATGCAGATTAGTTTGGTTCTCTCGTCATAACTTTCTTTTAACTCTAAAAGCTATTACTTTTAAGTGAGCTTTCTTTTTAGTGAAGCTGAGTTACCTCTACAAAGCAGTCCATAAATCAAAACCAACTTTCTTCACAATATGAACCTTTTGCTACCTTTCACAGAAGATTAACAGCTCTGTCTACTTCGTGCAAACCATGGAGCACTTAAGGAAACACATTTAGAAATGCAGCCTGTATCAACTGTGCTTTTATGGGAATCAAATACACAGAACTACAACAATTTACAAAGTGAACTGTTTGCTTTAAGCATTATGTTTTACCTGAGACGACCAGTCCAGACAACTGACAACACGATGCTTTGACCAACGTTCATCAAAAAACTGCCTATTTAAGGACAGCTTTGCTCCCGCTTGAATCTCTCTATAAAGACAATTAGGGGATATTGATCTTAGTTCACCTTTTCAATTAAAAGTATTTGAAATTCACAGGAAAGTATTTAACATTCACATTACCCTTCTTTGTCCTCTAGGTCTCTTCCACTGTAGTCAAAGAAAATGTTGATTTGTTCAGAAAGGGCTCTTTCAACAATCCTTGTGGAGTGGTCAAAAAAACTTAAAAATTCTTCAGAATGCAAAATTTGTTGCTTTTCCTCCTCTGTGAGTTCATGAGGAGCAGCTGAAAAAAATTTATACAGACGTTTTCTGGACTGCACGCTTTCACCAATTCTTTTCAAAAAAGAACAGTATTTATCATGATTTTTAATAATTTTTGTTTTTTATGTTTTACTGGCTAATTAGTATTTAACAATGAAATTTATCTTAAATTAATGGAACAAAAAGTTAAAAAATGTATTGATGGGTTTCTTTACAGCACACTCAGAAGGTCCTGAGGTGAACAGTACCTTCTTCCTCTTCCTCCTTTTTTAATGTTTTTTCTTCCTCAGGTTCAACTATTGGTTTCGGTGCAACCACATCATCTTCCTCTTCCTCATCTAAGGAGAAACATTATGGTGAGACCGTCAGTGTTTCTAAAGAGAAACAGTAACATTCTATATCAATCTCAAAGAAGCTGATGTAAAATGGTATCATGTAGCGTAAAATGGTTGCATTTGTAAAATGTAGTCCCAAGGATAACATTATCCCAAACCAAAATATCATTGGAACACTGTCTCCACCTCAGTATCTGTTGCACTGAGCTATGTAGTTGCATCAACTGAAATAGGACACGCAGGAAATTGTAAAGAATCCAAAGTGGAAATCTGTCTCACAGGCATTTATGATTCCACACAGAACCACGCGGTGCATGCATGTTCTGTGTAACACACTGACACATTAATGCTGTGGAATAAAGAAAAATCAAATGTCTAAAATAGTCTACAGAGCAGCTGCTTCCTTGTGATCTGAAAGCATCAGTCTAATGGGTCTGCACATGGCATGAAGATGGCTTACATTAGCTTTCAGGTTGCTATTCTGAGAGGCAAATTTTGCTAAAGATAATAGCAGAGAGATTACATTTTTTCTGTCATTCTAGATGCAAGTCTCATTATCTGTATCATGTTTGGCAATGAGAACTTTACAGGAAAATGTGTTTTCCCTAATTGCAATGAATAACATAAAATGTTAATGTTCAGGAATACTGACAAGTCTTATATCACTTCCTGCATTTCTACATTTTATTCTTTGAGTACTGTAAACCAGAAAATACCTTTAAATTACTTAGAATTGTAGGATATGCTGGCTTTTCTTCATCCACTTTTTAGAATAAGCTTCTGAAAAGACTTGTTTTTATTGGTTAAACAGCTACATCATCTGCTTATAAGGGAATAGCAGCAGGAGACTGCTGCATGCCTCATCACAAGTAATGAGACAGTATTCAACGGGGACTAGGCTTGTTTGTTGCAGCCATCTCCCTGACCCATGTTCAAAGTTCTGTAACACAAAAAGTAAAGAAACCAAAATCCACATGCATGCACACAAAAAGAGTAAAAAAAAAAAAAGGGGTGGTCAAGGGATGGGAAGCAGCTGCCAAGCCATGGTCCCAGCAGCCAGGCCAGCTGACTAGATAGCAACAACCAGATGGTACTGCAAGGATTGTCTCTCTGCTATGAGGTGGCAATGGGATGGCACAACATTTTTCTGCCTGACTGCTTCCAATCATGTCTTTCCCCAATGGCAAGCCTGTGCAATTACCAGCACTCCAGGAGGTCTACAGACAAGCCTTTACCCTGCAAACAAAATACAGCTTGTAGGCCATACCAGCTGCCAAACCACACACATAGTGATAGGTTTAAAGAGGTCTGAAAATCTTTCTAACTCCATAGTATAGGCAATAAAAATATAACTGTACCTGCAGGAAAGAAAGCTTTAAATGACACTGTATAATGCACACAATAATACAAACTCCAACTTAATCAAAATGATAATGACGTATGCCAATCCTACATTACTTGAAATTGAGCGATTTTTATGTTCTGACAAGTTTACAGAACTAGGATAAATGGCATGAATGATTTCAATATATGCTCATACTTTTGAACCAAATGGTGAAGGTTAAAATCTTTCCTTTCAAGGGCCTCAATCAGCCACAAAGGAAAACAGTAATCACTGTCTTTTCAGCCAGCCCAACTGCATTTGTCAGCCCTTTCTCCGTCAATGCAGCCAGAGCAATCAACCTGCCAAACATTCAGAATGGAAAAACAATCTGAAAATACAGGGTATAATGCACCTGCCAGTGAAAATGGCCATTTCAAGAAAAGCTAGTGATCTCAGTGACCCTGCTGAGGAGGCGGTGGTGCAAAGGGGAAAGAACCCGTAAAAGAATTCTTAGTGATCTCCACTCTCTTGCACATTGACACTTCCTTACAAAGCATGCCAATTACAGCTTTTGTGCTACTTAAAAAAAATGAAAGCTTTTTTGGGCAAAATAATCACGCTAAGAAACAGAAAGACACTGCTCCTTTTTCGATGGATTCGCATGCAGAGTGGACGTGTAACCTGAAAACCGGATAACTTCCAAAGAAGGGAATTCTTAATGTCAGATAACTACAGGTGTGAACAATGATTAATTAAAAACTGTAATATGAGTTAACACACATGACTTTGAGAACAACACATACGGGATCATGTATTCAAATTACGGCCACTTGGATAAAAATCCCCCTCTTTTTTGTTCTGCCAATCAATCTTGCAGAACTAAATGATGCCTTCAAATTTAGAAATTTGCTTTTGGGTCACCCTGGATACATTATTCTAGCTTTGAAAGTCCCAAATTAGAAATTTCAGCCCAACCCCCCATTAGTCATACTACACTGATTCTAAGTACCATTTTCAGTGACAGGAGTCAAATTCTTGTCAAACATAGATGGTCAACCCCTTAGTGCTATATGACCTTCTAATCTACATATTTTATTCAAAAGATCATATAGTTGATTGCTCCTGCCTTTTAATGTTTGAAACATAAATGGCATACATTATACAGAGCTCTAAATTCCTTCATAGTACTTTCACTGCATACAGCCAGCTGATATTACTGCATTTAAATGTAGGATACAGCACTTATTTTAATATTCTCAAAGTATCAGACTTGAAATTGAACATGTCATCTCACTGATTTATCTGTAACTGCATAAATCTAAAACCTTCTCTCTAAAGAAGAGTCACATGCAAACTTCCTTATCAAGGGATCTGGAGAAAAAAAAAACCAAAATAATAATAAAAAAAATTCCCCACATATACAAGTTCTTGACCTCATTATCCAATACTAGAATGCTTTCTATTCTAAACCCAGGAAGCTTTCTCACAGTTCACAAAAAAAGGCACCTTTAAGCTGCTGGACTGAAAAAAGGTAAGTAATGTTTGTTTTAATTACTTTTCCCACCTCTCCTTCATCTTGAATTTATTTAATAGCAGGCCAGATGCCAGAAATTGCAAGGAATTAGCATAACAGTAATACAGCACCCAGCAAACACTGAAACACTGGACATACTCTTTCTGAAAAAGTTCCAGTCTAGAACCCACGATACTGTCATGCACTGCATTTATCTCAAGTCAGCTACCTACATTTGAAACCTGAAGGGCACTCCCTAACTGCATCCACCTTATTCATTATTGACTATCTATCTACTGGCATTTCCAGCCATTTCGATTGTCAGTGTACCAGGTATGATTTCAGATTCAAAAAAGGCTGCAAAGACTTGGAAAAGTCACAGGGCCACGAAGACAGGAAATGGGACTCTATGTCACATCAACATATCGATGAATATTCATTATAATATGCTAAGTGATTAACTCCATGTTGTTTCTGACAGGCAATCAGGGGATGTAAGGTTACAAACTGAGCAGTAAAGCAGCTGCTATTTTTATGAAATCTTTAATAGCAACAAATGTCTTGCCAGTGAATGCTAAAACAGATTTAATGAACCACTGAATTTTTACTTTGAGTTAACATCAAAATTGTGATATATTTTGGCACGACAGAAAGAAAAGCAGTGCTGTAAATTAGGCTGCACCTAGCAATAACACTGTAGACTGTAGTTCCAGTTGTCTGAGCAATCTGTTGCTGCAGAGTAGGTTAATCAAAGTTAAATCATCTGTGAAATGGGTGGCTTTTGTTAAGCCGAATGTCTTCACATCAAGTTTTCCTATCTGTATTTCTGTACATTTAGGCATGTACTAGATAATATAGAATCACAGAATAGTCTGAGTTGGAAGGGACCCACAAGGATCATACATGAATATACAATGATCTGTTACTTCTTTAAAAAATATTAAAATGCATAAACTCTGCATTCACATACCAGCATCCAAGAAGCAAATCCTAGACATCATATTTTTATTACTCTGCTTAGTAATTTAATTCTGTGTCCTGGAGATGTTGGCAGACAATTATTTCTCAAAGAGTGGAGTTAATGCAATAATAGTGTCTGCAGTCAGCTGTGATTGCACATGCACAGTATTGTACAGCAGCACTAAGTAGCAAGTACCCAGTTAGGCCTGGAAAGCCTTAATTGTGACAGCTGAGCAAAATCATATTCCCCTATACACCCATCTTTCTTTGCATTAACTGATTTCTAGGAGAGATCCCGATTTTATTGTTTTATAATAGGTAAGAATTAATCTTTTTAAGGCAGTTCCTCAAGTATTTTAAGGTCATAATAAATCAAGTATTAGTACTGCAATAAAATAATGGAAGTTGTGAGAACTGTTAGAATACTAAAAGCATTCATCTCCTAAGGAAGCCGCAACATTTCAAAATTTAACTGTTCAAAATAAATTTAACTGTTACATGAATCCAAAACAGGCATTTCAAATGGCAAGTTTTATCCAAGGACATGAAGTCTCTCCTATTTAACTCGCTTAGTATGTGTTGCCACAAATATTTCCATAATAACTAGAAATGGTTTTAATCTATAACTAATTGACTTCTACTTCCTATCAGTCCCACTAGGCAGAGGGGTTGTAGTTTGAATGTTTCCTAATTCAGTTTACAATGTAACTACATAACCACTGTAGCACACAGAATTGAACAAAGAAAACTATGTAGTTTGGTGGTTTGCTGCGGGTTTGTTGGTTTTATTTCATGTGCTGTCCTCTCCCACTGTATCAAGTGTTAGCACAAGTGGACCAAAAGAAGCAGAATGACTGCAGAGCATATCTAATAAAACTGCTCCTATTTTCCTTATTCAAATGCACAGCTCCAACAGCATTTTAAAATCTCAAAATGTATTCTGAAGGATCCAGTTCACTTGACTTCATAAGAAGCTGTGAACACTGAGCTAACCTAGCTCAAATGCAACTTGCTGCTGGTTAAGGGAGCTACTGCAGGTCTAAATTCAGTTGCAAGCTCCGCTCTCATGTGTACTTTGCAAGGTTATTTTTGTTCACAGCATATGCACTCAGATAAGCACAACTCAGACTGTGAGAAGAAATTAGAATCAATAAGATGTATTTTACAGAATTTAAATTTATCTAATTGCACCCTGTAAATTCAGCATATTGCTTTTGTCAGTTGTTTTAAAGAGTTTACAATTTTCTTTTCCCAAGAAAAATCTCTTACCTAGTGACTCCTTTTTGTATGCACCAAGATTTATTATTTTTTTTAAACCTATGTCCTATTTCACATATCATTGTAAAATGGGAACACAGAGCTTTGTTATTAATGCATTTAGGTGGTCTTAAGATAAACCTTATAAAGATCTTCAACACTGAAATGACAAAAAGACGCCTGTGAATTTTGTGAAGCACATGAAATAAATATATTTAAAAAAATTATGATGGTCCTCAAGAAATCAGTATTTGTAAGGTGGAATGGATCAGGAGACAATACATGCATTGAGACTGCTTTCTGGTAAATGCAGAAATAGAGATGACCACTGTTCCACTCCACTACAGCAAACGTCAACTACAGCCTGTCTACTGTGAAACTCAGATCATAGAATCCCAAGCAATTTCCAGTGTCAGCAGGCAACAGAAGCAGAACTCTTCAAGTGCATAAACTGTGACCTAAGTCTTCAGGTTCCATGAACCTGACAGAGGAGAGGAAAAAAGACCGAAGGGATTAGAGAAAGGAAATGGCGAGGGCATGGGAGAAATGAAAGCAGGAAAATCCCAAACACCTACCTGTGCAGGGATACAGATAAAAAGTAGAAAAGAAACACAGAGAAAAATTATATCCTCTGGCTCACTGAAAAATTAAGTTTGAAAGATATAGCCCTGGATAAACACTCAGAAGTTCACATGCCAAAGAGCAGGAAAATGTAAAATTATGAATGTAGAAGTAGGTCCTGAAATTGCTAACACAGACACACACTCAAAGTTGGTCATATTAAACAACCGAGAGATTTTGTTGTAGAACCACACACAAGCTACGCCAAGACTAATACTTTAATTTGCAGATAAATTCAAGTGTCTCAAGCATTGAAAAGCAAATCCGCTAGCCAACCATATTTTTTTCAGAAAAAATTATTTTTTGAAAAGCAAACAAGTCATGACTGAAAGAAAGCCTGTGTTCAATTGCTGACAACAGAAATGGCATAAGTTATAAATAAAATAGTTCCTTCTTTTAAAACTCCAAGTACAAGCTTCAGGTATAAAAATGTAAATCCTTAAGAAGTAGGGGGGTTAATTGCTAAGTATGTTGTAGGATACGCAGTCTTCAAGTAAATTCATAAAATGTTAGGGGTTGGAAGGGATTTGAAAGATGATCTAGTTCCAACCCCCCTTCCATGGGCAGGGATACCTTCCACTAGATCAGACTGCTCAAAGCCCCATCCAACTTGGCCTTGAACACACGCAGGGATGGGGCAACCACAGCTTCCCTGAGCAACCTGTTCCAGTGCCTCACCACCCACAAAGTAAAGAATTTCCTCCTCCTGATATCTAATCTAATCTCTTCCAGTTTAAAGGCACTGCACTGCCCCTTATCCAGTCACCACATGTCCTTGTGCAAGGTCCCCCTCCAGAGCTGGATGCAGCACTCCAGGAGCAAAGGACAGTGGCAGGATCACCTCCCTTGATCTGCTGGCCATGCTGCTCAGAATGCAGCCCAGGATATGTCTGGCTTTCTTTTGGGCTATTTCTTGAGCTTGTCCAGGTCCCTCTGGGTAGCATCCCATCCTTCGGGCTTGTTAACCACCCCACTCAGCTTGGTGTCACCTGCAGATGTGCTGAGGGTGCACTCGATCCCTCTAATTCAGTGATGAGGACAATAAATAACACTGGCCCTAGTATGGACCCCTGAGGGACACCACTTGTCGCTGATGTACACCAGGACTCTGAGCTGCTGACCTCGGGATGCAACCATTCAACCAATTCCTGATCCACCCAACAGTCTTCCCATCAAATCCATCTCTGTCCAATTTAGAGAGAAGGATATCGGGGGGATCATGTCAAAGGCCTTACAGAAATCCAAACAGATGCTGTGCACACTTCCCTGGCCCACTGATCTGATATAGTCACGCCATTGCAGAAGGCCACTAGGTTGGTCAGGCATGAGTTGCCCTTGTTAAAGCCATGCCAGATACCTCAAATCACCTCCCTGTCCTCCTTGTGCTAAGTTATGTGTGGATTCTTAAATGTCACAAATGCAAAATATCCCATAATCCCATTTATTTATGAGCTGTCAGCTAATTAGGCAACTCAGTGTTTAATCTGAACATATACTAGGAGTGTGAAAGTACCACATATTAGTAGCAGAGAGTGATGTTAAAAGAGATGCAGAATGACAGTAACAGTTAAGCAAAACCTACAAAAATTTAGTAATACAATTCATATAAATTATCTCACATATCAACCTTCATTTACCTTATTAAGTTTCAAGATCATAAATGCTAGTTCTAATTCCACCAGTCATCATTATTATATTAAAGGAACCGAAAATAACTTAATAGTAATAAATTAACTATTCACCTTCCTTGGGCTGAGTCATAACAGGTGTCTGCGTCTCCTTTGTGTAGGTAACAATTTCTCGAGGAGGAAAGTCAACCTGTGTAATTTTGGCCATCCCAAGCTTAACAGGTCCACGTCTAAACAAAATTAATTTAAAAATCAGAAAAAAACATTTAATTTTATTATTTCACATTTTGCCTAGAATAATACTCAAGTCATTATGTCACAGCACTGCTTAGTCAAATTTAAATCCAGTGGAAACTTTGAACAAGTCATACGATTATGACTACTATTTTATCATTATTATTTAAAGTCAGCAACTATTTATTCATCTGTGACAAAAACGAAGATGTGCACATATAAATATCTGGACATTGGGATATAATTTTAAATTTTTGCTCTTTGTGCCTGACCAGAATACTTCCACATACATGATACACCTGGATTATCAGGGATACAGATCTACTCACAAGTCATGCTTGTACAGCAATAGTTCTAGGATTATAAAGTTTGAAAACCACCTTAGTTATACTGAAGGAAAAAGCATTTCATAGTATTTTAACTTTGCCCTTTTTTGTCCACCTCTAGGATACTACCCAGAATGCAGAACTGCCAGGCTGACCTGGAACTCACACTGACAAATGATTTATCCATAATACATTGTTTCAGAGCACAACACTGAAAACTTCTGAGCTTTCTGACTTTAATAAAGGTAGATATAGCTAGCATCATAATATATTCCAAAACCTTAATTAATTAACATTAATTCAGTCATTGTAGCCTTCTGTAAAACCTAATTGCAGTATGTACTGTAATAATACTGCAATGATCCAACAATTTACCTATATCAGATTTAGTTTCTTACTATCCACTCCTCTCCCAAGATAAAAGCAGAAGAGTAACTCCTTTCGAAAGCTTTTGGTGGGCAAAATCATCGTTCTTAGCACACAATGCAGGTTTTAATTAGTGCTTATAATGAGCTACAGCTTTTATGAATGTATTTGTAAGGAAAGATGGGAGTTGCTCTGTTTTTAAATACAGTCATGCTAACTATTTTAAATAGATTACTTCCTAAAGTTTACATTTTGTCAAAGAAAGACTCAAAGAAAACAAAACTTATTTGTGTTTATTAGAAATAAGCATCTAATGTATATTAAATTATATAAAAATTTACCATTGCAAGCAAACCTGCTGAGTCTAGGGACAGCGAATTACTATTACTTACAAAACAGTTTCTTAACAACAAAAACTACAAGTCTTAAAGGAAAAAATGCTCATACTTATTATCCATAAGCACATGAAAGAGGGAATATAAGAAATCTATGCAATACCCCAGATCGGAATCAGAGTGGAGCTGAAGAACTGATGGATCAGTATCCCAATGCAGCGTCCTGGTACCCCAGGTTGAACAATCATGCAGCATTAGCAAAAAAGGCCAGAGATTAGTGAAGCAAATATACACTATGAAATTCTAAAGTTACAGCAAGCTTATAGTTATTTCATTGTTCATAAGAAACAAGGCAATGCAACATCAGTTAAGGGAAATTCAGCAAACATTCAGTGCAGTACCACATGCAGTACATACAAAAGTTAAGAAGCAAACAGAATTCAGAGCTATTAGCAAAGAATTAAATGATTTTAAAGGTTGAAAATTAAAGGTGGCAAACAAATGTTGCCTTAATGAAAGGCAAATAAAGTATTTTAAATACTGATAAGAACCACTAAAAACTTGAAATTCCTTTTAAAATATGTTCAGATTTGTTCAAGTTATATGAAGACAGATTTGTTAACATAACAAACTTGCCCAGAGCAGTAAATATGTGGCGGAAACTGTCATATTGGTAAAGGAAATGAGTCAACACAGAAGCCTTTTGGTAGTGGGGCAAAAAAGCATTTCCACTGGGATAGAGAACTGCTAGAGTTTCCAAGATGTGACATTGCAGTAATTATGGGTTAAGCACTGCCTTGGGCTTGTAAGTGTCATCTGAGTTAGAGCCAACTCCATCTAAGACACTTCAAATCTCTTATAAATTGTGGGCTTTATATTAATAACATGTTTCAAAGTCATGTGGAATAACAAACAGAATGGATCCATTTCAAGTTGTACTAGAAGAAATAGGAAGGGGGAAATCAATATTCCCTCTACCTTCATCATTAGCCTTCATCCCTCCTTCAGAAATTTTCATGTAATCTACTGGCTATCAGGCTTAGGCAGAATTTTAGAAACACACTTGCAAGAAATTAGCAGATTAACCTGCATGTTTTTTTCTGACATCCTCGGATGTTATCTGCATTTTTTAAAATAATGTTTCTGAATAAAAAAAAATAAGAATATGCAATATTTTACAACGATAAGTCAATAAAAGACAATTTTACATTTTCATCCCAACTTTTCTATTAACCAGGTGAAGAATTCCTAAAGTTGAAGCTGATCTGAAAAATATACACGCAATGCCATAAAAGCTCATAAATAAATATGGGTGTGCCATGCACTACCTTGTTCTAGTGGAAAGTATGCAGTAGGACTGTAAATTACCATTTAATTAGGAATTACAAATCCACCATATTCATATATAGCAAATCAACTGCACCCACAGCAATAGCTTAATACCCAAATCTCAAAAATCTTCTGGTATCTTTTGTGCATCAGAGAACACATCATTTTAGCCCAATGTTAATTACTTCGAGCATACTTACTCATTAGATCTCTGCTATCTTTCTTGACCAAAGAGCTTTAAGCTTAAGAGTTTAATTTGGTCCCTGAGACTTGAAGCTGGGTATTGCTTATATGTTGTTCAATCATAAGCAAAACCAAACCACCACCCCAACTTTCATGTTGCAAAGAATACCGTAGTCTCAGATACAGATGCTGCATCACCACAATACCTGTCAAATATTTTCTCAATTTTTTCAATCCTGTTTGAGAGGAACCTGGGGAAAAGGCTGTACACATAAAACGCTCCAACTTCTGCACCTTTTAAACATCTAGCCCTTAATGAGGCAGCTTTCCTGCTTTCAAAGCATTATTTTCACTTTCAAAAGTTGCTTCAGTTGGATGAGGGACAGTCTGTCTTTTAAAATAGTTGAAGCTAAAAAGTAGTACATGAGATACAGTTAAATATTTCTCAGAGATATTCTTTTAAAATAAAGGTAACATTCTAATATTGAATTCACCTATTATATATGTACCAAAGTGATGCAAAAGACCGTTTCTTTTGTTTTCCAGTTTGTTTTGCCTTCAGTTAATTTAGCTACAAGCTTCAGTGAACAAATTTCCTATTCTTCCACATATGTCCAGATTTCTCTATATTCAGTCACTTTCCTAATACTTCCTATATATCTAAAAATATTTTCTGTTTTTAAACTAATTCTATGAAGCATCCACCAGCCTAAAAGTAAACTGGCTGTATTCCTTTCTAGTGTAGCACTTGCACTCTTGACAGAGGAAAAAAGAGAAAGAACCAGGAGCAAACTTGGAAACAAAACTCTTTACTAATGGAAATAAAACAAGACAGATGAAGTAACAGCAGGAGCACAGTCTGAACACTGCTCTACTACTTACTAGAAGAGTTACTGACAAAATTCAGCATCACAGAGGAGGCTTTATAAACATCTCATATTGGTAGGAGTCACCTGTGAAATGCCACGTGTAACACCAAGGGATATCATACAGTCCAACTTTCATGTTCAAAATGTATGAACTTGTACTAATAAACCAGGACATAGACACCCATTTACTGGGGAAGGGAAGAATCCACTGGTGGGAGAACAAGCAAGGGGACTCCACCAGGCACTCCATCATGCCTTCCAATTTAGCTATATATTCACACCTCCATGCCTTAAAGATCACAATCCTGATCCTGATTTAGTTTTAACGTTTGAAAATGCATTAAGCTTTTGAGACTCAGGATCTGGGTTTTCTCAAGGCTTTGTAAGAAAATGCATGCATACAACTCTGCATTATTATGAGAACACACAACCAGAGTGCAGTGCACTGATGAGGCGCAAATAAATTCAGTATACAATGTGGCATTCCATTACAGGTATGTGGCCTATGCATACTGTTTCATACTGAATTTACATTAGGTGTGAATGGAAAAAAAGTATTTTCTTTTAAAAAGTCATCATCAAATACTTCTTGTTTTTTTTCTTCTAGTGAACACAAATACATATATATATATATTTTTTTTAAGACAATTTAATAAGCAATAAACAACAATTTAAAATTAAAATTTGCTTGCCACTCAATTAAGGAACAATTATACTGGTTAATTAACATGACAGGCAAACGATCATACCTGAGCACTGTTAAAAAAAAAGTCTGGGTTCACATCTGCTTTCTGCTGTATTCTGTTTTAACTTAATGATTTCTGCTTAGAATTAGACACCACATAACCTTTTTTCAGGTCATTATTACCTTGAATATTTTCAGATTAAGATGCATATAGTTATGCATGCATAATCCACATGCATACAAGATGTTACTGCAGTCTTTTTAAAAGCTGCTTCAAACTGGTCTAACCTTCGACTGCTTTTCCAAAACAACTACTCATACAACAACAGTAACTGATAACTGCTGCAGTTACTGTGCTTTGACTAAACTTCATCCATAATGTATACTTACTAAATTTAAAGTACACAAACTTCACTTGCTGAGAATACCTTACCAATATTAATAGGCAGATACTGCTCTTATTTGCAGAGTGTGCATGGGAAACAGTAGAAATACCCCTTGGAAGTAGTGTTTTCCCACTTTATCACCCATACATCACCACTTGAAATATTTAACAGAAATATTTATCTGACTCCTCTTTAGAGCAGCATGTCTCAAACCATTGTGCTCAAAGAAATGGTCAAACAGCTGTGACAAGTACTGGCACTGAAAAAAGACAAAAACAACTGTGGCTGTACTAAGATGGAGTTATATTTTGACAAAATAAGAGATTGCAAGTGCTGCAGTTGTGCTGTACAGATGGAGTAAAATAATGAGAAATATGGTTCTGAGTAAAGGAAAAATAAAATCAGAAGTAATGCAAAGTTTGTAGACAGTACTAGATCAACCAGGTATGGGAAAAGGCAAATAGCCTATCATCTATACCCATCCTCCTTAGAAAAAGCTGGGAAGAGCATAAAAGTTAAGACTTTTTGAGTTTGTTATTGTCCCAAGATATTCATTTTACTTCAAACTTGCAAGTTTAAACAACTCCATATGAATGTTGGCAACTTCAAATCAGGAAGTATAGCTGCATTTCTAATTTTAAAGTAAAGTATTTCTGCTAAACAGTCACTTTTGACAGATTCAACACTGTAACCTCATATTATTATAATCAAGTAATTAACCTCGATCTCTTCTAAAGCTTAATTATTCAGAGTACAAGCACTGAGCAAAGGAACGTGCCAAGGAGAGTGACGTACCTAGATCCAACAGCACCATCCCCGGAGTCCTGGCTCCCAGCCTCGCTTGGCGTACTCACGGATTTGGAAGACGGAGAGGTTGGAGGAGGGACTAAATAGTGAAACAGACAGGTATCCGCTGTTACTACTCGCAGAGGTTGCACAGCTTAGGATGTTTTCAAATTAATTAAAAATGAAGTATTAAAGAAAAAGTGATGGCAAACAAAAAAATACATGGATGAAAATGAACAGTAGAAAGAGAGGGGAAAAGACAATGTTAACAATTCATGCTGGACTTTCATGCAATTGTTTGGCATTTGTGCATCTGGAGGATACAAAAAGGCATGGAGGGGAAGACATTTAGGAGAAAATGAATTGAAAAGATATTTTTAAACTGAACTTTTGACAAATGATGACACTGATTTTCAAAGGGCAATTTCCCCTGACTCATGTTGCTTAAACATAGAAAAGATAGTTGTTAATACAGCTCTGACATTAGTCTTTCTTAAAGATTAGACAGTGAATGTGTTTAACTGGCAATGTTATTTCAAAATATATAATCACCAAACTGTGGACCAAAAAAAGCGGCTGTCATACAGCATCCTGTTATTTTTTCTTATTTGAATCAAATCAACATAAATCTTGTGTATTACAAAGTTTTTGGTATTAGGTCTTGAGAATGACTTTTTTTTTTTGCTTGACAGTAAACAATCTAGTACCACTGTATTTAAACTTAAGTGTTAGTTAATTTTCTGTGTGTAGATGAAGACTGCATTTACCATTTGAAAAGTAACATGCTTTCTGGAAGTGATACATAGTGAATGATATCATGCAATGTGATACAAATACAAATCTACTTCGGTATTTCTTTCAACTTTTCTTTTTAGAAATGGTCATTTTTAATGAAACTTGGGGTTTAAACCCAAGAATTAAGGGGTATTTTGAAGGTCCTTATATGCTTCATTTTTCAGCAATATGTAGAGCATTCACTGCTTAGCAACCCTTAGAAAAACCTTTAATCAACTGAACACAAATTGTTTCCATAAACTGCTGTCTACTCTGTCAATGGTTAAGCATGGGAGAACTCTGAATTTAGGTCTGCCAGATTGTACAGAATTTCTTGAAATCACATGTATACTGTGAATTCTAAAGAATTTTTCTACCTCATCTCAAAACAGAGACATGGTTCTGACTGACAAAAATTCTCCCTTAATTTTACCAAAGTAACAGTGAATTCTTCAATTTATTAAAGTTGCATTCCTCCTAGGGGAATGACCTTTTTTATAGGTCTAGAGCTGTATTTCACAAATTCTTACCACACACATGTAGCCTTTATACTCCGATAACTGGGGGCATGTAAGAATGTATAAATTCCTCAACTCCTCCTCGCCGTGTACGGGTTATTCTGGAGCGCAGGGGCCGCCCCAGGCCTTTGCTTTGCCACCCGTGTGCATTCCCGGGCCGCGGGGACGTCGCGGCCCCAGCGCCGCTCGCAGCCCAGCGCCGGGGCTGCAGCGCTCTCTTGTGGGGAACGCGATCCTTGGGAAACCCTTCCCAAAACGGAGGTGGGTCCCGCCAAAAGACCAACAGTCTTACAAAAAGACCAGATGGAATTTCACCTACCCCAGAGGATTCAACTATAAGATCTTTTTGAAAATAATTCTGGTTCACTAACTTAAGGCTTCTTATATAGTAAGTATGGTAGATATCAAAAACGTACTAACACTGAGACGGTCCCTCCTCCCCTAAGAGACCTCGCTCTCTCTAACAGTTAACAGCACAGGAATTGCCTTAGGAGTTTACACAATTTTCTAGGAAAGAATCTCATGTCAAGCAATCCCCCTTCCCTGACAGTGGAGCACAAGCTACCTCAAGCTACATCAGCTGCACAGCAAGCAGCTGAGCCACGAGTTAGCCTCAGTTCAGGCACACAATGGCTGTGTTTGCCAGCATCCAGGCAGCAGAAAAGCAGCTTGTGCCTTCGGCGTGCTAACTGCAGGCAGCAAGCAGGACATTTTAACTTGATGCAGGATCCGTATCAGATCTGGTTATCTCGAAAGGAAACTATGAATTCCCGGCGTACACTGAAGGGTGTGATTAAGTGGCAGCTCAGAGGAATGAAACACAACGTGCAGGGGTGTGCCCCATTCTTGCATGTCAGCACCTCTGAGTTTTTCATGAACATCTACTCTAAGCGTACACATTAACTGGCTTTCAGGACTGGCTACTCTGTGGCTTTTAGATTCCCTGCCAGGTGTGAAAAAAGGCAACAACCAAATACATTCCTACAAAAATTTCATCACTTGCCTTGGTACAGAATCATGCAAGGGCAGTGTTCAGCTGTTAGTCTAGCAAAGGAAATCTATAGCAGGTCAGAACTGATTACTTAAACAGCTGCACACTGGTGCTAACACAGCCAAATGGAATCTCTCGACTACTAAAACAGTTTGAATTAACAAAAATGACTGCTGGGGCTTTTGGAATGTGAGCAGCTATAATGGTGTTCACTTTTAAACACCTAAGGATTACACAAAAGCAATTATGAAAATACAACCACATACATATCTCTAAGAAATTATTATTACTTTTTGATTTACAAACCCCGTTGAATAGAGTCCCACCAAGAAGCCAAACTGATAAGCTTTATGACCCTTTGAACTAAGAGTTGGAGACAAAAAGCAGAGTTGTAGTATCATGTTCCTTGCTTTCATCTTCCACAGGGCTCTGCCTAAGTAAGGGCAAAAAAGCAAGAGCCAATATGCTAACACATCCAAGAGCTGCACAGACACCAATCATCACCCTTGGAAGCTAATTTTTGTACTTAGTGTTGCTATCGCTCCATCGAAGTCAGTCAGGTATTTGAGATAAGAAAAAGTAGGGTGCAAAAGATGCAGAAAAGAAATAAGCCAACTCCATACAAAAATATCAGCATTAAAATTTGGCATTGTGGAAAAGAGTAAGGAAAAAACATATAGGAGAAAAACAAGCATGAAAAATAGTGGGGGGAAAGAAAATGCATACATGATACTTACATACTTTAACTAATATATTTCAAATAATCCATTAAGTGTAAATGCTGGTATTTTATAAAATAATGTTATGTAATGTGTACTGAAGCACATAATTTGACATTTATAACAAATCATGAAGGACAGAAGAGTGTAAAACCCAGACATGTATGACCCCCAAAAATGTGGCCAGAGAATTATTATGTTAGTTATAAAATACCTCACTCCTAACAAAAGCAAATCACCACCACAAAAAAAACCCCAACACAAAGCCCCAAAAAACACCTCACCCAAAAAAGACTAAACAAAAAACTCCCAAACATTTATTTCAAATAAATGGTAACATTCCTACCAACAGGCGACTCAGGTGTCAACCCCATGCTCTGAAGTAATGCTTCAGCTTCTCTTCTCTTCTTTTCAAGATCAGATTCTTCTTGTACGGGAAGAACTTCTTTCTTCTGGTCAGTCTAAAAATTGTTGAATAATTAAGCTATAGCATTTAACCTTTCATTTATTTAGAGATCCCACAGGGTTTTTTGTAATACTGAAATCTATCATCATGTAGGTTAGATATTCCATTTCAATAATTTTTATGGTTCTTTTCTGTAGATAAAGTAAACAGACAGGAATAACAATGTTCCAAAGCTTTGGTACTGTCTTTAAAGGACATACATAAACATGCAAAAAGTGTTTGCATATTTACCAAAATGACTAACACTTCGTAAGACTAAGAGTACCTTCTTCAACACTAATCCTAAGCACTGTAAAATGCAAAGAGTGAAAAAAACATCCTGTACCTGGGTATAGAATTATTTTAGAGACAGTCATATGTTTCCTATTTTAAAATGACAATAATCGTATCAAAGAAAAATAGTTTTATTTAAGGTGTGTTATCTGCTAGATATAAAAAGAGTACACCCCCACCCCCTTTCATTTAGAAATATTGCAAGCTCTACTGCAAAAGATGCTGAATACTCTGTATCTTTCTACTCTTAGGTGCTTTTTAAAAAAGCCATTCTGGCAATACACTGCTACAAGATCATTAGGAGATAATTTAAACTATTTCTTTCTCCTTTTTTGTCTGAATCATGTAGTTGGCAGCTGCCCAGTCTTCAGCCATATGCTGATTTAGAACACCAACAAGATCATTACCAAAACACGGAGAAGTAACGAAAAAGTACCCTAAAACACACCAGCAAAAGTTTCTTTGATGAAATGCACCCCATACTTGAACAGTGAGAAATCCAGAAGACTGTTAACAAACTAAATGTAACACACAAGTACCATATACACTCTGAGTGTTGCTCTGATTTTAAAATTCTGCCTATAAATAGGCCAAAGAGCAGAAGAACATAGCACATTGTTTGTACGATGATAATACTGTCAGATAATTCCTACAGACATCCTCAGAACCGTACTTCAGAAATGAGTTCTTTAAATAACACCAATCACAACTCATTAAGCAGAGCTTTCATGCAATAGATGAGTGATTTGATTAAGGATGTCACATGCATACAGATAATTCTAGAAATCTGAACTTTATGCTAGTGTAAAATACTAATTTTTAATTTTTTTTTTAAATCCGCATTATCATATGAGAAGAAAACAGTAATAAGCAGAAAAATGAAAGGGCTACGTTTATATTAGCACCAACCATCAAACAGACACTCCCTGAATAGGACACAGAAAATGATTATGTGAACCTACTCTTAAATTTTGGGCAAGTTACATATGCATGTCAATTTTCAAAGTGAAAAGTATTTCTTACTTCTTTCTTCTTTCTTTCTTCCTCCTTTCTCTTCTTCTCCTCTCTAATTTGAGCTAGTCGTTGCTTCTTGCGCTCCAACTCCGCCTTCAGCTCACTTTTGTCAGACATGGCTGAAACACTGATCAACANCCCAAACATTTATTTCAAATAAATGGTAACATTCCTACCAACAGGCGACTCAGGTGTCAACCCCATGCTCTGAAGTAATGCTTCAGCTTCTCTTCTCTTCTTTTCAAGATCAGATTCTTCTTGTACGGGAAGAACTTCTTTCTTCTGGTCAGTCTAAAAATTGTTGAATAATTAAGCTATAGCATTTAACCTTTCATTTATTTAGAGATCCCACAGGGTTTTTTGTAATACTGAAATCTATCATCATGTAGGTTAGATATTCCATTTCAATAATTTTTATGGTTCTTTTCTGTAGATAAAGTAAACAGACAGGAATAACAATGTTCCAAAGCTTTGGTACTGTCTTTAAAGGACATACATAAACATGCAAAAAGTGTTTGCATATTTACCAAAATGACTAACACTTCGTAAGACTAAGAGTACCTTCTTCAACACTAATCCTAAGCACTGTAAAATGCAAAGAGTGAAAAAAACATCCTGTACCTGGGTATAGAATTATTTTAGAGACAGTCATATGTTTCCTATTTTAAAATGACAATAATCGTATCAAAGAAAAATAGTTTTATTTAAGGTGTGTTATCTGCTAGATATAAAAAGAGTACACCCCCACCCCCTTTCATTTAGAAATATTGCAAGCTCTACTGCAAAAGATGCTGAATACTCTGTATCTTTCTACTCTTAGGTGCTTTTTAAAAAAGCCATTCTGGCAATACACTGCTACAAGATCATTAGGAGATAATTTAAACTATTTCTTTCTCCTTTTTTGTCTGAATCATGTAGTTGGCAGCTGCCCAGTCTTCAGCCATATGCTGATTTAGAACACCAACAAGATCATTACCAAAACACGGAGAAGTAACGAAAAAGTACCCTAAAACACACCAGCAAAAGTTTCTTTGATGAAATGCACCCCATACTTGAACAGTGAGAAATCCAGAAGACTGTTAACAAACTAAATGTAACACACAAGTACCATATACACTCTGAGTGTTGCTCTGATTTTAAAATTCTGCCTATAAATAGGCCAAAGAGCAGAAGAACATAGCACATTGTTTGTACGATGATAATACTGTCAGATAATTCCTACAGACATCCTCAGAACCGTACTTCAGAAATGAGTTCTTTAAATAACACCAATCACAACTCATTAAGCAGAGCTTTCATGCAATAGATGAGTGATTTNTTCCCGAGGCCCGGCGCCACACCCTTCCGCGGGGAGCGGGCTGGCGAAGCCGCTTAGAGAACAACGACACCCAGCATGCAGCGCGCATCGCTGGATGGGCCTCGTCGCCGNAATTTTTAATTTTTTTTTTAAATCCGCATTATCATATGAGAAGAAAACAGTAATAAGCAGAAAAATGAAAGGGCTACGTTTATATTAGCACCAACCATCAAACAGACACTCCCTGAATAGGACACAGAAAATGATTATGTGAACCTACTCTTAAATTTTGGGCAAGTTACATATGCATGTCAATTTTCAAAGTGAAAAGTATTTCTTACTTCTTTCTTCTTTCTTTCTTCCTCCTTTCTCTTCTTCTCCTCTCTAATTTGAGCTAGTCGTTGCTTCTTGCGCTCCAACTCCGCCTTCAGCTCACTTTTGTCAGACATGGCTGAAACACTGATCAACAGAAATCATGTCACTGTTTGGCTTTTGTTTTGTTTGGGTTTGTATTTATTAAAACATTTAATAGAATTACTATAAATTATAAGGCAATGTCAGTACAAGTGTGGTGGTCAAAGCAAACTGTAAAACACATGCATTATAATTTTTTTCTCAAAACTGTTACAGTGCTAATAAATTGGTGGATCATTTAAAGACAAAAATGCTACAAAAAGTTTTGCTATGTAACTAACTCAAATACAAACAAGAAGGTCAACAGCAAAAGGTGGAAATCCCGTAAGTTTAGAACTTCATAAAGGTATAGAACGCAAGTAAGGAAAACTGTATGAAAGGCCTAGGTGAAGAAGAACTTAATTTTACTGTTTTTAAGCAAAGTCAAATCAGCAAAGAAAATGCACAAGTGGTCCTACAAAAAATGAGGCAACTATAAACGCTTTTACAGTGAGCTTGACAACAAGGATACAAGATTAAGCGTTCGTAATACGACTATATGCTAATTCAAGATAAAAAATACTTCCAAGTATTTGCATGGCACACAAGCACAGAAAGGGATGCAAAATTTTGCAAGCCTCATGCATCTGACCCCATATCTTAGTAAAACATATACTGGAGTAAATGTATGTATTCCTTTATGTCGTCTGCTAGCACTAAAGCGCTAATAAATAAATAATCTACAGTCAGCATTTTCAAATGGCATTCCCGTGTCCCTTTAAAACAGCACCAGGAGAGCGCGTTGTCACACCATGGATCGCCGCCCGTCCAGCGCCGGCCCGGGGAGGCGAAGCAGCACAAACCGAGCGAACCCGAGCTGAGGGGAACCCAGCCCACCCCGTCTGGAGATGCCCGCGGTACGAACCTGGTGCCACCAGAACCAAAGCCCCCACCCAAATCCCCCGGGGCCGTCCCGGGCAGAGCGCCGGGCAGCCCGGACAGGGCGGCACCGCGCCCCGGGCCCGGGAGAAGGCAGCACTCCCGGCCGGCCTCTGCCGCCCCGGGAGCCCCGGCCCCACCCTGCTGCCGCAGCCCTCGCCGCACAGGGCGAGGCCGAATGAAAGCGCGTTCCCACGGGGGGCCAGCA
>WBMY01006238.1:0-28017 GCA_013397315.1 Donacobius atricapilla | reverse complement strand
GGTTCCTTGGTGGCGCGCGCCGGGCTCCCCTCACGGAGGCCTCGCAGCGGCCCCGGGCAGGGCAGGGCAGGGCAGCGCGGGGCGGGATCCCTGTGCGGGATCCCTGTGCGGAGTCCCTGTGCGGGATCGCGCCTCCTCCTCCGCGTTGCCTTCCGGCCAGTATGGGACGATTCACGTTAGGCCCCTGCCACGGCTGGGCGTGAAAACCAGTCGTGTCGATGCGGACGCTGATGGAACTAGGTGGTTTTAACCGGGGGGCCCACGTGCGGCCGGTAGCCACAATCCCTCCAGTGACCTGGGGATGACGAGTATAAAAGCCTGACTGGGTGTGAGCGTCAGGCCAGTGACAAAATGGCCCCGCCGATGGTGCTGTGTCCGCGTCAGCCGGCGGCGTTGGGCTGCCTTGGCCGCACGGCGGTTCCCATCGTAAGCGTCGTGCAAGAATGTAGTTACACAACCCATTTTGATACAGCCCCAAACTGGTAGCAAGCGACTTTGCTGTTTCCCACTTGTCCTAAACAAACAAGTATATTGTCATTTGTATCCTGTGGAAACTTGAGATCAAAATCCCGCACGCGTTTTTGGTAACTGCTGGCCTTGTGCTGCTGACTTCTATCTCAGTGAAGTGCTGTCTCCCCAGCCTGCTGATCTGCCCGAGCTGTGCTTACCAAAGCAGAATTATAGGGAAGATTGCTGTAGTTCAAGTGGAGCATGTGTTCACAATACCCTATGAAGTGAAGCTTTTGGAGGCAATAGCTATCAACTCCAGAGCAGGTTAAATTTTCTGCTGTTATGGGATTGGAATAATTTATTTGCAATGACTGGATCTACATATAGTTATACCTGGTGAGTGTATTTTTGAAACTTGTCCTGACAAGCACTGGAAATCTTCATTTGCAGTCCAGCTTTGCTGCAATCTGTTAAGTATCACAAACCAAACTGGTTGGTTGGTACTTTGCTGGGATAGCTGCTAGGAAAACTTCAACTGCTGCAGGAATCAGTGTTGATTGTTTACTGTAGCATTCCATGTGAGTCAGGGTTCCTACTGTACCTTAAAAAATATAGACAAACTCTCTGTTGTTTAGTTGGCTTCTGATCATTTAATAACCTTCATACATTTTGTAAGAGTTTCACCTCTCTTTCCTGTTCCTGCTAGATGGACATACTTTTTTTCTGTCGTGTCAAAATAAGATGATGATGAGTGATGGGTTCTTTCTGACAAGAGACCCTTTTGCAGTCTGGTAACCTTTGGCACAAAACATACACTAGTGAATGGTCCAGCACTTGAGAGTGATTTCCTGCCAAGCACTATAGAAAATAGGTTTACCAGCTGAAAAATTTCAGGTTCTCCTTCCTCAGTGTGGTCTGCATATGGTACTCCCATTTTTTTCTGTTATGTGGTTAGGACAGGAGATAATGACAGCTTCGTAAGGGATACTGTAATTCACCAAAACCTGCACTACTTCGAGTGCTTTTGTGAGAGAGTATGAGAACTGCCACAGAAGAGCCCAAAGGAACTATTTTCGGGTGTGTTGTGTGCTAGGCTATATTCTGCCCTCAGTTTGTGCACCTGTTTCCCACTGACCATTATGGAAGTTTGTGTACTCATCAAAAGAGGAGAATACATTTGAGTATTTGTTCAGATGATAACAGATTTCTTTTGTATGGATTATGTTAGCATTAGTAGCTGAAAAGGTCAGAGGGTAAGTAAGGAGACAGGAAGAGTACCCTTTTTTTCCTACTGTAACTGTTAGCTCTAACAGTTAAATTTTAGAATTTTCACATTGTTAGAAGGTTAGTTGAATCACTGACTCACAGCATCAGATTTATTCAATAAAAACTGGGGCCATGGAGTCATTTTACTGAAAACAGAAATTGAATTTGTTCCTTTTCTAGTTCTTTTGTAGGAAACTTGCTAATGTGTTGGAAGAAGCCCTGAAAAATTTCATGCATTCAGAGTGCAGATAAACTATAAAGCAAACACGTAAGCATCAATTTTTCATATAATTTTTTTCTCAGTACATCTCCTACTTCTTAGCTTGTTTACTTTTAACATAAGTTGCAAGGCAGTAGATGGTTGAAAATGCATTTATTACTAGCAGAAGCCAAGCTCCATATTTACTCCCTATTCACAAAACACTTGAGCAGAAAGGAGGTGGCAAGATTTGACTCAATGGAAAGGTGAACACTAACATCCGTTAAGATAGTGGTGGTGACACCTACAGTTAGAAGCATTTATTAAAGAAAAATTTGGATTTCTTGACTCTCAAAACCATGTGTCATGGGAAATATGGACACTTAGGTCTATACAAGTTCACACACATACACACATATATATACATATATTCTTCTGGAACAAATCTACACATATATTCTGGTAGTTCTGTGTTACATATACAAGGCATGGTCTAATCTGCCAAATTTAATTTTTTATGGCAACATGGTAAGAAATAATCAGCATTATTTCTGTTACTATTGTGTATGCCTCTAATACTAGCAAGCTCCAGCACATTTACAGACATGTTGGTAGGAGCAAAATGTATTCACAGTTGGTTTTGAAGTCACATTTGAATACCTCAAATTAACTGTCCTGATTTCAATAGCAATAGTCTTTACTGCTAAAGCTATGGGATTTGATACTTGAAAGGAAGTGACTCCTTTTGCGTGGAGGGCACCATATATAATTTGGAGTGTTATTAAAATCATATCTGCATGGAATAGTTCATAACTTTCTTCCTAACAAGGAAGTCAACAACTAAATCATAGCTATGTGGTTTCTGCTGCATTTCAGAAGCTGACAGAGTTACCCTTGTGACACAGGTGTGAAGTAAAGGTAACAAATACTGTACAGAGTTTTACAGGAGTTAAAATCAGTCTCAGATATTCAATTGATGGTTAAAAATTGCCCTTCCATCCCTTAGTCCCATGATCAATTCAGAAGAACATACAAGTTTTCTTAAATATCAAACAGTATTTAGAAGTAAGCATTTTAAATATGAAGGCAAGTTCTAAATTTGTAAAGTTAAAACATGACGGTGGAAATTTTTATGGGCTGTTGTTTGAACTCCTGCTATGCACTAAAGCAAATTTCATATTTATTTCCATTGGGAAGGCAAACTACTTTTCATAGAAAAGGATCAAAAGCGTCAGTGTGGATATGGTATGTTAATAATAGGAGGTGGGACAGTGAGGGCAGAAGAACTGATGGGACACTTACGGTTCAAAGAATTCGGCACATTTCATTTATGCTGGAAAAAAGTAAATTATGTCACCCTCGCCTCCTAGTGCAAAGTTATCAGACAGACAATCACTAAGTGATACTGCTGACATTCAAATGGCTGGGATGTTATTTACTTCTATTTATTTCTTTCAGAAATCTTATAATATCTTACTGCAAATGAAACAAAAATCCACGTATAATGGTGTAAGAAACAAAGGTTTGTCTGCAGTTTCAATGCTGGATTATTGTTCCATCTCAAAGCTAATTGAAATCCAAGATGTTTGTATCAAAGCTGTAATGAGACACTGACAAATGCCTTTCTGCCCCAGTGGAAATGTAATCTTTCTATTGAACATTTTGTCCTGGTAAATTCCATCTGCAATAGGCACAGGCATTTTGCATTTGAATCAAGGTCACTCCTTTGGATCAGATGATATCGTGTACACTCCACTTGCCTTTAGATGAAATTGATCCTTTACTGCATTGAACATAAGACTGTGCATTTTTTACACCTAATTATCTTATTGTTTCATCTAAATGAATTTGGAATGCTAACACTACCACCTCTTTTTGGTCTTTGCACATTTCAGTGAGACAATTCTCTGAAAAGCCTTATGTCTTAGACAGGAATACTTTAAAAATACTCAGTTGCATTTCTTTGCTAAATAAACCAGAATAAAATCAGTGTTTCATTTATTGATAGAATCGAATCTTTCATAACATTTTCCTCACTTTTGCGGCAGTAACACAATAGTTCTGCGTATAATTACTCAAACTTGTTTGAGTAATCTTCTTGGTATCTAGTAACTAAACTACATATTCAACATTTTGGTTGTTTTGCTCCTAAGTAACGCCATTGACTTCAGTGAAGAGAGGCACCATAAAATGGAATGGCAGTTGCACTGTGTTCACTCTTCAGTGTTAAAAGTTTCATTACCTTTGGAAATGTGACTTTTTTTTCCTTTATTAATATAAAGTAAGTGGTACTGAGTGTATGTACAAAAGTGTGTAGTTTATTTGTACAAAAACAAAGGGAAGAAATCTCTAGCTGTGGAAGGGCTGCTGTGAAATGCATAAATAGCAGCAAGGTCTCTGCATGTATGAACTTGTTCTTATTTAAATCAATGGAAATGTCACTGCTGACTGCAGTAAATGCTGCATCAAGACCTCAACTCTTTCCAAAAATCAATTAAACACATTCTTAATAGGCTTTCATGCCTTTGAAAATCTTTCTTTAAATTATGGATGGAAACCAATCAATTAGACCTCAGAGTTCATTTTATTAAAATAAATCCCACAATATTGTGCAAAAGTAAATATAATGCTTAAATTTACTGACTTTTATTTATCCAGAAAGATTAAGCAATATCTGTGATTGTCCAACCACCTTCTTTTATTTGCTAGAATATGTAGGACTCAACAGAATGCTGATGTGACTCTGTGTGTTTTGAATTGTTTCTGCACTGTGAAGAGCAGTGCTGGTACTAGGAAGTTGAGCAATGAGAAATTGCTCTGTCAGGACATGGACTAAAATTAATTTCAAATAGACTTTTACGTGATACTGTAGCAATTGAAAATTCTGATTCAATGTCTGCTAAGAAAATGTTGGAAATGCTTTTAGAATTTTCTTAACCAACTAAAGTTCAGTAATAGCGGATACCAAAAATATAATTATTAAGGAAGATTAAACAGTAAAAGTGTAAAACGACTGTTGCTTGTTCTGATCTGTATTTATTTTGAATCTCTCATTGTTCACAGGAGATCCAGTGATGGCTGAAGAGTACATGACACAAGCTGGCAGATGGTACAGCATAAGGTTTGCTTAAAGCCAATTTTTCCATTTCTCCCATCTTCATCTGCTGTCATTCAGGTCCCATAAACTATTTCCTTAAACTGCATATATATATATTTAATGTATATATATCTATATCACCATGAGGTCATAACACGCTGTGTGCTTCTCTGTGCTCCGTTTACCTAGAACATATTGTTTTGAAAGCCTAGCTTGTTATACTGCTTTTATAGATTTAAATTTACGACAGCAACATCCATTTTGTGTTTTGTAATTTGTAATTAAGCTGTATTTTACCTAGATATGAGACAGCATATTTATTAGTACAATTATTTTATAAACTGAAATTATGTAATGTAGGTAACATAGCAATACATGCATGTTACCTTATGCATACTTCTTGTAGTAAGGATATTGAATTTATTATTCATTTTACTTCATAAATTCAGACACTGAGTCAAGTCAAAAGGTGCTTGGAATACCTTAGAGCTGTTACAAAACTAGAGAGAAGATAAACTTCTGGAGCAATGTCGAAACAAAAGAAAATTAAAAGTGATGTTTGAGGCGCTATTATATCTTATTTACTTATAATTAGGAGGGAAAAAAATTAGAAAAAATAAAAATAAGGAACTACTGCATTTAATAATTATTTAATGAAACCAACTGTATCTGTATATACTTGAAAGTCTGATGCTCACAAACTACTGAGTGGTTCTCTTCAAACTAAAAATGGAAAAAATGTGACTGTTAGCCTGAGAGCAAGCATGATAAGTTTGGTCTACAGATAATTGCTCTGAAAAGTTATTTTAGGCTAATGAGAAGTTCATAAAAGAAAAGTGCCATTTCAACCAAATAAGTGTAACAATATCAGCTAATGCAGAAAGACATTCTGGGAAGAAAAAATAAGCATTGCAAAGCCTGGAATGGCCAGTATGGAACAGAGAAATGTATCCAAGTGAGTAAGCATCAAATGAAGGATTATCCCTGCTTGTGGAGAATCCATTCCAGCAAGAAACTGAACCATGGACTACTGCATCTGAAGTTCGTAGGACTCCCTAGAGAGCTCAAAGGGACTCTGCAGGTCCTGTCATCAGTATGCCAAAGATCTCTGCTCTGTGCTGTAGTGCTCAAAAGGAAGTGTTCCCCACATTTTCATTTTTAAAGGACTTCTTCCAAAATACTGACCAAACCTTGGTGTTCTGAGTTTTTAAAGGTACACTGAGGTTCTCTTTGCTATTGTTTGCGTGTGAATGCAAGAAAGAAGTTCCGAATAAGGTTCTAAAATTAGAGCAAAAATTTTGTTATGTTGTGAAATAACTTGAAAGGTAGAGTGCTACCAAATGTGCAGGCTAACCGCAGAAAAAGAGAGAGGATGAGAGTTCAAAGAGAAATATTTTATTCTGTGTTTAGCTTGAAGTGAAAAGATACTGTACTGAGCAAATAACAGAAAGACAGCCAGGTGTGCAAAACTAGGTGACAGGAAACTGGAGAAGTGTGCAGGATAAAGCTTCTGAGCCTGCTAAATACAGATGTTAGGTATAAATTAGAACTGATTTTGTACTGAAGGGTCTGCCAAAACCATGATGCTAGAATATATTGATGCAGAAACATCCTACATTTGAGATACATTGCGTATATCTCAAGCAACTTCTAGAACATCGTGCTAGACCACACATCTGTCTTTTCCTAGGATGGCTGTTTTGTTTGGAAAAGGATTGCATTAGGAGATTCTGTCTCTGAACTCAAGAGGTTGTGTGATCTGTGAAATCAATACTACAAAAAACTTCACAAGACTTAACTGGACTTTTGTAACATTGTGTTTTGTATTTTTTCTGCCGCACATTCAGATGGAAGGCTTACTACAGTGTGTTAGACTTCTCATATCATCAGGAAACCCGTGACATATTTTTAAATTTATTGTAGAAACACAGTGACTCAGTTCTCTCCAACACTGATCACTGATTCATTCTGCAAGCTTTCTTGACTTGATTTTGATTTGATCCTGTGTACAGTTGCATAGTGTGTGGATTAGGGTTTATCATAGTCAAAACTATTCTGAAGAATCATGAGATTTAGCAGAATCTGCCAGCAGCCAGAACTGTGCAGCCAAGTCCAGTTAAGATATGGTTAAATACTTTTTGCCAACCTTGAATAAAAAATATTGTTATAAAACTGACAACAACAGCTAAGAAACATAAGAATATATTTAAGTCAATGGAAACTAATTGGATGAGCTCTCTGACATCAAATTCAATGTGATTTGATTGTATATCCAGAAAGGAAACTTCATGTTTATGAAAGCGTGGTTTCAAATGACATTGTAATGAATTGAAGCACATCTCTGCCAGTGCTTCTTGGCCTAGTCAAACGTAAAAGATTTTTCATTTTGTTTATTCTATAATAAAAGGCTGCATGTGTATGGTAACACTGTCCAAACAGCATTGACTTGTGGAATGTTAAGCACACTTTCTAGATAAGATTTTTTGTTATTTCAAGCAACAAAGAAGTATTCATGATTTTATTTTTGGGTGGATTTACAGCCACTTCTACTGCAGAAGTGTAGGCTTGATTCCTTAGACCTGCAGTGATAGAACTCAGTTAAGTCAATACTTTGGATGTTTTCTGCTGCCCTCTCTTCCATTATGTTTGCATTACTGACTTAAATACAGGCTCCAGTAAGAAACAAGGAATTTGTGGTACAATGAGCTATACAAATGAAAAAAGAAAAAAAAAATTGTTCTTCACTGGCACATCCTATAATCCAAGTATAAAATAGGTTGGACAGAGGTAGACAGCTTAGTCTCAAGCTTAGAATTTAAAACACCCAAGACAGTATTGGCTGGTATGATAGTGAATTCAGTGTATCAGTGACGCCCTCTCAGGTTTTGGTAAACATCCTAGAACAGGACAGTTTTAAGATATACCAGTATCTATATAAAAGGAAAACAGCAGTAGTAGAGGATCCTTTAGTTACTAGATAAAAGAATAAAATCCAGTGATCAAAATCAAAGGTAGATCAATATTATAATTATGTACTTCAAAAATTTTATTAATTATAGTTTGGAACAATATATCCAGGGTAAGAGGAATATTCTATCTATTCTGTCTAAATTATTTAACTGCCATTTTTTCTGTATCTTTATGCACAATTTCTGAATGGATGTGGGAGTTATTGACTAAGACCTATGACTTTTGATTTGAAGCAGATCAGAATAGTTCACAGAGGCTGCACTTTACACTCTCTCATCTTCCTGTTATGACTTCTTGCTCTGAATTTCAGAGTTAGAAATCTCATTAGCCAACCATGGGAAATAGGGAGGGGAGAAATAAGACACTTCTTGTTCCCTCCTCATGTAAGAGAAATTAGTCAAATGTGACATAGTGGGAGATAGTTTAAAAAAATGGGAGGTTTGAAACAAAGAAACTCTGTCAACACTCCACTCTAAAAGCAGGAGAGCAAAATGTAAAACCCCAAACCAAGTCTCAATTTGCCATGATTTGCAAAGAAAATAAATTCTTCTCAAAGATAGATAAATGATAATGAGTAGACCATAGCCCTCAAGGTAATATTGTAGTTATGAGTCATGTTATTAGGTTTATTTTCAAATTTATTCTGTATTCAGGGGAGTCTCAATATATTGCTGGGTTCACTGAGACTTTGGGTGCTCAGATAAACTTCTAAACTCCAGGAAGCTTGTCCATATACCCCAAATTTGAGGCTTTACTAAAATTTCTATTCTGATTACCACTGATATTAGAGGTAATCTTTAGCAAGAGTAAAAATAATGAGCAATTATTATCAGTGGCCCTAAGGTGACACTTTATTTCAAGAAATGCCATTTGAGGATTTGCAGATAACTGAATATCTCAAATATGCTATTTGCTAGCAGCACAACCAGAACTGCAACAGGCATGATTTAATTTATAGGATCAGTTATTCTTAATAAATGAATTTCATGAGATAATAATAAATTTGTAATCAAAAAACACAAAACCATAAAATCAGTTGTTGTAGTTGGAAAATCTGATTTAAATGAGAGTAAACTGTTATTTATGTAACTAACCAAAGGAAAAGGGAACAAAATAATTCTTACTCATTTTTCTGTTAAATACATCTAGTTCAGGAACTCCAGAATATTAACCTCAGTAATATGATACTATCTTCTAGTGACTGAATTATAACTTGTAGACCAAGTAGATAATATTTCTTTTTTGCTCAATTATGGTATTTAATTTTATTTACTAGATGTATATTTCTTCATTAGAAAAATTACTGAAATAAATTAGCTGTTAATAATTACATTTGAAACCCTATACTCTCTCAGTGCCAAAATCCCTCTGCCTTCTGCCCTCAGTATTTATTGTGTGCTTACTATGGAGCCTTGCCTTGCTTGGGACATTCCCTGCATTTTGATGCAAACTTTTTCTAGTATCTCAAAAAATTGCATTTTCTGTGGGCACTGTAGGTTAACAGAAGACAACTGTCTGCCAACTGGCTGTAAATGATTTCAAGTTGCACAAGTCTGCCTTATAAGCAAAAATCTTTACCTGTTTAAATATCCAGAGAATGTAATTAAAAACTGAAGAATATGCAAAAGACTATTCAGACAATGAATTGCTAAAATAGTTGTAATGATGCCCAGTTCTACAGTCACCCTTTTCTCTCTGCTGAAGGGCCCTGTGCAGGAGGCACATCTCTGCCTGACAGATTCTGATGAGAGTTTTTGTTAGTTACACTTAGGTAACAAGGGCACTATATCAGTTCTATCTAAAAACAGTTCATTGCTTCCATTATAGATGGACATTTGCATGAAACCACAAATAGTGTCCTTGCTTATCTGTGTTCCTGGCTTGACACCAGTAGCTTTCTTGCCTTTTATTAGTTGCAACATAATCTAAAATACAGGATGAATAAAATAATTGGCCAAGAATAGAGCTTCAGATATTATTGTCTACATGCCCCACTCTGTCTTTCCCTTTTGTGCCTCTCCCTAGGGGAAAAGCAGTTACCTTCCTTATGCTAAATCCAGTTCCTATCCACAGCAATCATGGTAATCCTTGCATCAGTCTCACAGCAGAATAAAAAGTCAAATCAGCAGGATGCTTCCACACAGGAGCAACAGGCACCTCCAGGGGGAAGTAAAAAAAACCTACAAGAAAAAAATCTTTCAAACTCTTCCATTTATTTTCTTTCAAAAATAAAGCATTCTACTCATTAGAAACCCTCAGGTTTCTTGTATTTTTTAAAGATAATATGCCTTCAAAGAATAACAACTCATTATTCAGCCAGCCGTTCAAAGCCTTCTATTTCAAAGCTTCTTTCTGAATAAACAAATCTATAACGAGAACAAATTGAAGTTTCTGCTTTTCATAGTGTTTTACATAAAAGCTACACAAGCTGTCTTCTCTCAAAATGAGTCAGACCTGAAATTACAAAGTAACCAAAAATTATTGGACGTAGCTGGTGGAATTAATTTTATGTATTTTACTTACAGAATGGCTCTAAAGCCACGAAAATATTTTTCAGTGAAAATTCAAAATGTTAGATTAAAACCCCAAGGTGTTTTTTATTATTGTTATTATTTGCCTAGGGATGTTTTAAATGTTTACAGATAGGCAAAGGATGACTAAGTATAATACAAATAACTGTCATAAAAATGGCGACAACATAATAAAACTACAAGTAAGGTTTGTGATATAATTTGAATTTGTACTTACTGGACTGATGTACATAATGTCTTTGTATCTTAGTTATTACATTCCACAAGAGCTTACTTCAGAGTGAATTAGTCCTTTAATAAACTGAGTTACCCACCCCAGGATGAGAGTTTGATTAGGTTTCAAACCAGAAAAAAGAAATATAAAGAATTTGTTGCTAGAGCAGAGATTCAGGGAGACAAAGACAGGAGTAAAATGTCCTCAGAAGAATTGGAGAAAGGAGTTGGGAATAAGAAGGAAATGTTAATTAGTGAATGGAGCACATGTAACTCAGGGGCTTTGAACGCATGTTAGCAAGTGCAAAATAATATAATTTATAGGAAAATGTGGAGAAATGTCTGAACTCTTACAGGGTTGTAGTCACCTCTTCACTTAGGAAGAAGACCGAGGCATTGCTGCAATGAGATCGAGCCATGTGTAGATTCCTTGATAGTTTCCTATAGTTAGTACCTGAATTACAGTTGAAAATAAAAAGATTTTCAAACAAGACTCCATGATGACTGACATAGCCTTACAAAAGAAGTCAAAAGAAGCACTTGGTGTGATTCTGTGCCAGAATATTTGACTTCATATTAAAAGCAGGTACAAATGGAGTAAATTGTGGTCAGAGGCTGGAGTAACAGGGAACTCTTCTGTCCCTGAAGTCAGCTAGGAACTCTGGAAGCAATTCTTACTTAAAGATACCTTTTTTTTTCAAAGTGAAGTAACTCTGTGGGAGGGATTTGAACAGCTGCTGAATGTGGGAATTGCTGACCGCCTGTACTGCCTGTGAATTTTCTTTCCTTTATTTGAGGAGAGGAGAGCAGTGCTTAGGTCCATATGCAAACTCATTCACCCAAATAGTCCTTGTGGTTACAGAGTTGCAGTCTCATGGGTAGGCAAATTCTTCCCAGGCTTTTGCAGTGCCATCATCAGATTTCTGCTGTGTGGTAGCAGAGAAGAGTTCATCCAAATCCGTGTATACCAATGCCTTCTTTTCAGAGCTGCAGACTTTTTTTCCAGTCACCAGCTGCATAATTGTCAGTACAGACCAAAGAGCTAGGAAAATTTCTACTGCAGCATTTTGAGATCTGCTGCAGTTGTGTTTTGCTAGGCTCTTGCAACTTCTGCTTACAGTATGCAATAAAGTGAGGACAAGATTTATCTCTGACTTCACATTGCTGCAGATTTTTAAGGAAGCTTCCTTTTCTACATGGAAACGGATGTTTCGTGCTGCTACTCTTGTTAGGTATGGAGACCTGTGAAATGATGGTATCATTCTGTATAATTGGAAATGCCAAAACAAAAGGTGATTTATTGTTGTTGAGTAACTGTCTAGCAAATCACTCCATACACCTCATCCATTATTTGTAGATTATAACTAAAATGTAATTTTAAGGCTTTTAAAGCAAAGTATTTCCATAAAACAATATGAAGAGAAGAAATAGTTAAAAATGGGGAAGCCGCTGTCTGTCTATGGCAAATACTTAATGAAGACCGATCTACCCAGTCCAGAGTAGTGGCTGAACATGCAAGGAGATTGCTGGCAGGGTGCAGTGAGGGATGGCCGGCAGCAGGGCAAGCACGAATTACAGGAAATGGCAAATAGGTTCAGCTCCTGAGGCAGGTTCACAGTTATGCTGGAAAGTCAATCCCCAGGTCCTAGCCTGACCTGCTGAGGGTCAGAGTCCTGTGGTCACTAGGCAGGTCCAGGGTGATGGGGCCAGGCAGAAATCAGGCCAGGAAGGCAGGTCCAAGGGGATGCAGGCAAGTACTAAAACGCCCAAGTGGAGTGGGATTAAAGGCCCTGGACGCATGAGCAGGAGCGTGGGGGTTGAGGCTCCCAGGTGAGGCTGGTCAGAGCCATTAAGACCTATTATTGTCTTCAGGGTCATTATTATCCATTGGCAGTCTGCATTTGAACCAGACTAAAATGATTACAGAGGCTGTGCCTTACTGAACGTCTGTTCAAATTCCTCATTGCAGATGCAGTAATCACTTCAATGAATAGTCATGTAAATTTTCTTGTATTTTTAATCTTGTTCTCTACATCTGATCAGAAACAGGAGCCAGACAGTATTAGTGCTCCCATTGCCACAGTGATGTATGTGCTATCCCTTAACTGCAACAGCAATTGCTGTTTTTAACAAAAAGATCAAGCACTCAAACTGAATTGCTAGGGTATTTTAAACTAGTATTTCTACCAGATCCAATAACAATAATGAGAGCAATGTCCTGGAGAAACAGAATTACATGAATTCTGCCACTTCCTTGACCTAAACATGAATAGCAAGCTTTGTGAAAAACCACAGTGCCTTGTCTACATCAGTACTAGTTAGCCATAGGAGACAAAATAACTTCCAGTGTAGACTGAGAAAATGCATAAGCAAGTAAGATAAAGCAATAGCACTGGCATACCATGTAAAAAATAGCTTTCAGTAGTACTGAAACTAGTCTGTTCAGTGGAATAGATCAGAAAACATCATCAGAAAACAAGCCAGTATCCACAGAGAGATTAAATTAAGAACAGAAGCTTATCAGATGGCAGAAGTGTACTTCTTTGTTATTTGAAATTGGTACTCGTGTTTACTTTTTCAGGATCATTTTTTTTTTTTTTAATACTGCAAGGTCAAATGGTAAGGTCATTGGTGTATGAGCTTATCCCTAAACTTTCATGCTTTTCTGCTCTTGTTGTTGTGTCCTTTGACCAAGCTTGTATTTGCATAAAAGTTACAAACAGAAATTTAAGAGCTCTGAGGTGGAGCACAATGAAGAACAATTTCCAACATCAGGGATGAAGAAATAACTGTATTCTGAGTGGGCCCTTTAAAAGAAAAGAGAAGTGAATGTATAAATTCTGACATGACTGTGTATTTTATGACTACTAACCTTGTGATTTTGTTTTGAGGCAGACGACTCATCATATTGTATCACCTAAACGTAAGGCTGGTCTAGCATCTGCCAAAGGCTGTTCTGGTAGTGCTTGCCACCTAGTGGATCACTGCTTGCATACACATATGAGCAGGATCATCTGCCGCAAAAATATTTGACCATCACACTATTCATCACACTAATATTTAATTAGATCCAGCAGAATTTGAGTACTACTCAATGGATTTTTTATTTTGTTGGAATGAAATGCTTGTGAAAATTGAACTATGAGTCGCAAACATTTTCAAAACTTTTATCCATTTTCTGACAGCTGTATTTGTAACTATGACATGACTTGGTGACCAGCAAAATACAGAATTTGAGAGCCAGTGGGTAGTCACTGTTTGTGGCCATGGACTCAGCTGTAAACTCAAGCCCCATGCTAACATATGTTGGCTGGGGCTCTGTGATGAGTACATTTGGTGAACATAACTGAGCTTGTTGAAATTTATACCCATGGTTTCTGCTTCTTCTGTAAGAGTTAGCTGGGGCCCTGTCATTTTTTTAGATTTCTGGTTTGTATGCAGTAGTAACTGCATTTTCTCAACATTACCTCTTCTCTTGGCTGAATTGCCTGGAATGATTGTCATCCATTCTGTTGACCTGGACTTGAATTTCTACCTGACTAATAGTTTACCCCTCATTATTGCCCACTAGTCTTACAGAGATCACGAGTCTTGCTCATACCATAACACAACACAAATATCTGTATTGTAAGTTACAAGGGTTCCATCAACTACTTACAAAAACCACATTTTTTCGATGCAAATGTAGTCATCCTGCCAAAATTTGAGTCTCCTCTTTCAATTTTGAATACAATTGAAGTTTTACTGCATTTTATATTAACATATTTTAAAAACATGGACTGTTTTACCAGAATTTCCCCCAAATATCCAGTCTGCAGGCAGCAGGTAAGGGGAGTTATCAGCAACAGGGAATTGTCAGATTCAAATGCAGCAGGTTTTCTGCTACACTGGTGTTTGTAATACTATTTTTTTTATTATTCCATGATGATGAAAATGTTGTTAAATTTTAGCCAACAGCTATATGGTATTCACGAATAATCAATTTATGCTGTACACTTTCAGGAGACTTTCCAGTTAAACTCAAAAATACCTTAATTCTTAGTTGTTACTGATATGTTCATATAGCTGATTTTACTTTTGTAGCATTTTATGATCATTAACCTGTTTGTGAGTAACTTGATTTGCAGATGTTGAATTGTGTCAGAAGATTCCACAGGGTCTGTGCTTAGTCTGCCTGTTACTTATCTGAGGGTATTTCAGTAACAGTGCATTGGTACCGTTATATATCAGAAGTCATGATCTTCCTGTATTTGCAGTCACATTCTCATGATAGAATAGTTTTGGTTTGGTTTTTTCCTCCCTCTAACAACTGCTGTGAGGAATTTCTGTTATGATCAGAATGTAAAATATGAATTGTTTATACAGTGAATCTTTCACTTTTCGTTATATACTGATTATGTTCCTAAGACTACAAAGAACATAAATTTCATCATAAATAGTTGAAATTAAAACATATTGAAGAAACTTGGTACAACTGTCCTTCTGTTTTCAAAAAGTAATTTAAGAATAATTTGATCTTTATCCAAATTCAGAAAGTTATATTTTAGTACCATAATGAAAATCTGTACTCAGTAGTATCACGAGCTCAAAATATAATTTTTATTAATATATAAAAAAGAATAGGGAATACAGACATTGTAATTAAATATTTGCTCTCATCTACAAATAAGTACCTTGGATAATAAAATAATTTTTTAAGTTCTTGTGAACAGTTAAAAACAGAGGAAGGAATTTTCTGAAATAAAAGCAAAAGAAAGGGACTTCTGAAATAGAAAATATTTGGCAATATCTCTTAGTCACTCAATAAAATATCCATGTAAACAACTAAGCCATATTTACATTATTGTATGCAATATTCTTTGTTACATGTAGTAAGAGGTACACACGTAATTACATTCAATTTTAGAATCGAATTTGCACCATCATTTGTCAGTTTCATTAATGTTGGAAAAATCAGTCTTCTGCTTCTGTGCATAGTACCGCATGATAGAAGGTAGATATAGTAATTTTTTTTTCCAGACATCTTGAAAAGATAGCACTTTCAATGTTAGGTTTTGTAACTTCCTGGTTTTTTATAGGAATCCAAACCTGGAATGCAAGCTCTACAGTCATGTTCCTGTAAAAACAACCATGTAGATGATTTCCAAACATGCAGAAAAATCCTGATGAAAAAGCTAGAGTTCTACCTAGCTTGAAAAATACACTTTTTTCATTTCCTATGTTGCTACTCTATTTATATTACTCATAAATACAGGTAAGAAAATTTGCATGAAAGGACAGTTAATGGAAGGCCATGTTGAGGAGTAGGTTTAGGACTATTACTCCCCAAATACCTCTGTATTTTTATTTAGCATTGAACTAACCTCGTTTTTTTACAAGGATATTTAGAGGTGTTTTTAATCAGTTTAGAAATAAGCCAAAAGTCTATAGTATGTTTTGTCAGTTTTAAATAGCACACACCAAGGTTGATCAAGGTTTAGGAGCTCACAGCTACTGCATCTCATGGGGACCTTCCAAAGATGAGCATCCAGAATCCCACAGTTCGTGCACACAAGATATCACTGATTATAAATTCCCAGAATGGAATCTTCCAGCTTCCACTGAGTTTCTACTATCATGCTTAACCTCTCAGTTGAAAACCAAAGTTACGTTCTGGGAGGCTCCCCTCAAAAGATTGCTAATGCTTGATTTTCAGTTAGTTTTATATCACAGAATCACAGAATGGTCAGAATTGGAAGGGACCCAGAAGGATTGTAAAGTCCAACCCTTAAGCAAATGGCCCTTAGGGTCTGAACCCACAACTTTGGTGTTACTCATACCTTGCTCTTCATGAGAATTGAGAAGTAAAGAAATGCCACCATTCTTTTTTTCAAGTAGCATTCCCCTTGAGCAGTACCTGGAATGCAGTGGAAACTGGAAGGCATACTGGTTATTATAGCTGACCTTTAACAGCATATAGAACCAATTACTTATAAGTTGTTCATTTCAATACATTCAATTCAGGGCTGTAGCAAAAGAAGTCATAGATTTTGTGGTTTTTCCAGTACACTGTACAGTTTCTTCCAGAACAATCCCGAGGCAATTGACTACCTTCCATCCAAACATATGCTTTAATTATGTGACCTAGTCCTATGCAAGGATTGAGTGAGCTCATATTCATGGGTGGATGAGACACAGTAACAGGCCAATACATAACAATTTAAAATGCTCTTGCCTGAGTGAGTGCAGTATAGAATGCTGCACAGTAAATTACTGCAAGTGAGCTTATTTATTCACTTCCCCTGTCGTGCTTCGCTGGTTGATTCATTGCACATAGTGGTACTGGAGGAGTGCTCACGCAATAGTTTAGTAGTTTAGGTTACTGTTCCTTCTGTCATGCCTGAATTGTACATTAAAAGCAGGTATTTTCTACAGTGGAAAAATATACCAATGTGAGGTTGGTCCCAGTCATCCACAAACCTTTAAGTGAACACATGGAACTCTGGGATGTAGTCCTTGGGTACCAAATGGTACAGCAGAAAAGTTTTAAAAATATTTTATTATGCTAACTTTCTGTACTGCATTCACCAAATAATAAAATATTAGTACAAATGAAATAACAGGAACTGAGATGCTTCATGTCAGAGAAGATGCAAATAACTCATGTCCAAAACAGTTTGTACTAACACACCTTGAACTACAAAAATGGTGCATTTGTTGAAGGGAAATATATTGTAACATTTTTAGAAGCTGAAGTAGATAAAAATCTATGTAGTATTTAAAAAGTAGGAAATTATATACTGTCTGAAACTATCTATATTTCAACATGAACAGCAATTTGTATTTCTAGTGGGCTCTGCAGCTTTTACAAGAGATAATAGAAGGGCTCATCATTCTGGACATGTGCAGTCCAAATAATCTACAATAATTATTCTTCTTTAGTAGTAAAAGTATAAATATTGTTTGTATCTGTGAAATTAATGAATGAGCATAATACATTAACACTTCAATTACTAGAAAGAGCTATAAAAGTAAAGTGCCAATAGGGACTCTTCATTATGTAGAGAAAATTGCAATATTTAAAACTGTAATTTCAAATTAAAAAGTCATAGATTTTGTATGGATTGCTTATAGACTAAAGCATGTCTTCATGCCTATGGTAGTAGTGCTTTTGATGTCAGTATGGAGACACCCAAATTTGCTTTCATTTAACCGGTAGCATTTTATTAAAACAGCAAAGCCCACCTTGTGTCTTAGAGAAAGCATTTCACACTTGAAGCTATTTTTTTTTCTGTGAGGCTGATAGCAGATTTTTCTGGTTTCTAACCTCCTAATTTCTAGTCTAGTAGCATCAATCAACAGAACTGTGCAATCAAATAAAGATACTAAAAAGCTGCCTTCTGGGATAAAAGGAAGACTTAGTTTAAGTGATACATTTTTCTAAGTGTGTTTCCATAACTTTTCAAATAAGACATGTTCTGCATTCGGTTGTCTTAAAATTTCCCTAGATTTCAGTAAAAATTGCACATAATTCAAAGCCAAATATTGTCTGCATACAATATATTTGGTATAATTTGTTAGAAGGTCAACAAATACATTCTGATTTTAAAAAAAGACCAAAAACCCCCGTAAGTTTCTAAAAGAAACATAACATTTCATGAAGATATCAAGCAAACTTTTAATTTCTTTTTTTTTAATTAAAGATTTTAGAATAAACATTTTTATGAAGCAACTCTGTAAAGTGCAGAATGACCTCAAATCCCCTAGAACACAGCAGCTGGTGAGGGGGTTAATCAGCTAGAGAAATCAGAGCTTTAAAAAAGTGAGTATTACCAGAAAATGTATGTGTGACAAACTAAATTATTCTGTCAGGTCTACTTCATGGCTGATTCATAACCTGCAAAATCACTCAAGAGCAAAATTTAGTCTGAATCTTGTTAACTTTTACATGACTATAAGAGATATAACCATCAAATTAAGAAGTGACATGGAAAATAGTTTCCTAATATGTGATTTTCCCATCATGTGATGTAATTCATACTCTTATTTTTTTAAACAAGGCATGGACTAGTCATGGACCAATAAAACATGTGTGGGACTTACAGAATTTAAATCCATACGCAGAAAACTTGAATAGCGTTCAGGAAGCCATACGAAAATGGAACCCCCAACCTACTTACATATGCATATAACTAAATTAGAAGGACCCTCACCAGGGGGAATTTGGAGGTATAATGGTACTTTTATTCTGTGTATTTTCTTTACATAGTTGATCTTTGTCCTGCTTCATCAAATTTGATGTTTTGTTTTCTGGCTGCTTCAGTATTGCTCCTCAGATCAGATTTATCTGCATTACCACTGTTTGTCATAGTGGATTCTACTTCTGTGCCTTCAGGAGTTACTCCAGTGGGCCTCAGAATTTTAGCGTTCTCTGCTGGGGGCCGCTTCCAGTGGGGCCTGCTTGCCATCCACAAAATAAGTGAACCAAATATGACAAGCAAAAGACCAAGACAGTTGACCAAAGTTGCTTCTGGTGGGGATGCACTGTATGCAGGATTTTTCCTTTGAAAGGGGAAAAAGAAAGAAGAGGTCAGAAAAGATTGTTTTGAAGACAATCCTGGTCTAAAAACAGCAGTCGCTTGCTAGATAGGTCTTTCTAATACAAACAAAATGAAACAGTGTCCCAATACTGGCTGCTTATTATTCTGGGCACATGGAAGTACATTTGCAATGAATAACCTTAATAAACAAGTGGAAACAAATACTTACAATGCAAATATAAGCTTTTCTGTGATTCCCATGAGAGCTGTTGCAATCACCGTTGCAAAGATGGTAAGACCCGAATAAACATGTATTGGCATGAGAGCCACGCGGAGATGAGCTGGAGCAAATGGGAGCAGAAAGACAGCGAAACCCAAGAAAAGCTAAAACCAAAACAGAATCATAGGTAAGGCTAGATGGAAAACAAGCTGCACTTCATGAGCAGAATAAAAATAATCATAGAAATTCTGTTCTGTGTGGGCTCAACATTTTCTGAGTCTGAATTTTTAGCTTGCTAACTACTGCTAGCTCCTTTCCCAAGGGAAAGTTGTCAACCATTTTCTCTCTTCAAAACATCTCTCTCCGTTTCTCAAAACAGGTTAAGTAAACAGTGTTCCCTTTCCCATAACAACTGTCCCCAGGTGTTGTTTCCTATTCCTTAACCAATGGAGAGCAGTGTCAGTCCCATGGACCAGTAATAGACCTTTTTAGCACAGCATGTTATAAAAGAAACTGTTGGAATTGTAAATAAAGCCTTCTTTCTCTTCTGACAACTATACGGAGTCAATCTATTTTTGTGTCCTACTATAACACATTCTGAGATGTCTTCAGGTAAAAGTTTGAAAAGAATTGGCATTTCTGTTTTTGAATGTGTTTCCTGTCAAAACCAAAGCAAAATTCTGGGTTAGCACTTGGAAAGCAGATATTAAATATTTTATAAATCATCCTACCTAATATCACTGTCCAAACTTACTGATAGTGCTAAAACTCCAACCAAACTAAGTACTGGAAACACAAGTTTTCTGTGTCACTAATTCACTAATATATTAAAAGTGTGAGAAGCCACACTTTTACAGTCTTGTCAAGTCCTGTTCTCTGCTCCTGTTGCAGATTTGCACGTAAAGGAACATTAGAAGACAGGCTAACATTCTGACTTGAGTGGATTAAATTATTTTATCTTGTTAGAGTTTCAGTTAAATTTAAGTGCTTATCTTTAGAAGGGGAATGGTCTCTCAATATATTGATCACCAGGCATTTACAGAGTGAAGACATGTATGGGTGGCATCAAGTTATTCAGGGGACATTAGTCCTCCTATTAGCACTAATTTTGTAATGGAAGATAACTCATCATATTCCATGGTTGCATCCACAGGCTTGCCCGGTCATGTTGAGGTTGCATCCCTTCTTTAGTTTGTTCTACCGTTACTCATCCCTGCTGCTAAATTAGACACAGTGCATGAATTTGTATTTCATCCTGTGTTATCTCAGTCTTCGTCCTTGTTTTATCTTTCCATAATGGATTAGAGAGCCTGATATTTTCTCCCTGGGAAGCTTTTTAGTACACCATAATCAAATCATCTCTTAATCTTAGATCTGCTAAACAGCTTGAGTTTTTAATTCTTGCACTAGAAGATAGCTTTTCCAGCTCTCAAATTACGTTTCCAGAATTTCTTTTGGTTTGTTGCTTTTTATTTTTCTGATCATTCTTTTATATTAAAAAATGCATAATATTTCATATTAGTTTCACTAATGCCATCTTTTTCCTGTTGGACAGTATTGTGAGAACTCGCTTAGAGCTTCATTTTTGAGTACTTCTTTCTGGAGACATCATTTTTCGAGAGACAGTCTCATTTTACCTTTTTGCCCTATTTTTAAATTTATGTCAGTGTATACTGTATTAACCTACATTTGGCTTAATTACAATATAGGTACAATATTGTAGGCAGAGTATGTGGGCATATGACTGACATGCCCTTTCTGGTAGGTGCCAAGTGTCTTCTCTGTTAACAAAGACTATGACTATTTTCTATAGTGCTCAGTCACTTAACAAACATCAGTCTCTGACTGGAGACTTCCATCCCAGATTGGAGGAAGGAATACCAAGGATCTTCTGATGTGACAGGTAAGGCATTAAGTGCCATCGATCATGTTTATAGTAGCAAAATGAAAAGTGGAACTAAGGTTTTAGTCAAAATTCTTCATTTAACCATTAGAAAAAATACTAATACTCAGTGTAGTGGCAGCACAGACTTTTGAAATAGCTGCATTGTCGCCCTGATTTCTTCAGCTTTCTGATGTGTTTCACAGCTTTGGATGTTTTTTATAGTTCTTCGTTTTCTCACACATGGGTGTGTGAATATATGAATAGAATATATGAATAGAAGCAATGTTTATGTTAGACAAGGTTGTTTTACATTCCTTCTCTTGGTGGAATGGACAGCTGATGGACAGTTGTCTTGACTAATGGGATGGGAGAGGTGTCAGCCTATTCCTCCAATCCCTGATCTGTGTAGAAATACACTAAAAATGGAGTCAGGTGTTGTAATAAATAGTTCATGCCTTTCACCAGACAGCATGCATGTGAGTGTGATTGTGTGTCCAACAACGACACTGCATTATTAGGACAAACTTAATTTTAACATTGTTCTTATTCATTCATATTCATTCTTATTAATTTGTTCGGCTATAGAGAATATACTCAACAATGCTGCAATCTGCTTTCTTTTTTTCTAAATGTTAAAAACACTATCTCAACACTGCTTCCTGTACCTCTTGGCCTGAGCAGTAAAGGATAAAGTCCAGAACCCAAATCCCTTAGCTGAGGCTTTTCTATGCTTGATCATAGATAATTAAGTCATTTTTCTTCTTAGTGTTTGGGAAAAAAAATATTTGAAGGAACAAAATAAAGTTCCATAGTGTAATAACACAATATGGGAGTTCAGAATGTATATGCAGAAGCATCTCTATGTGTTCTGTAAATTTCAGGGCATGTTTGATCTTCTCTGCCAAATGCTAAACGCACTAAGTTAGCTCATTTTACATTACAATAATGCTAATTCTCTGCCACCGGCAGCAGTGAAAAGCATGCCCAGGAACATCTATCAAAGTTCTTCTGAGTCAGGAAAACTGCTTAGCCAGTAGTAGCTCAGAAAGATCCTTTACATCTCTACTGCTCCCTCATGCACTTGTTCTGCTGATTAACAAAACTCTTGAGGCTAAGAAGTGACTACTTAAACTTATAAAAGCTGAAAAAAAAAAAGCTGTTACTTCACTTGAGGCTTCCTTAATAAATGCTCTAACTGTTTAAATATGCTGCCAACAAACCAAGTAACTTGCTGTAAGTTCAAGAGTCAATAGGGCTTAGAAACACACTACTGTGTAACTGTTTTGTAAGTTAATGGCTGTTATGCCAGCAAATAAACAAAACATGCTTAAAAATGCATTTTTCTTCAAAGTCAGTGATCCAGTATTTGTATATTTACATGATAATTTGCCAAATCAGAGTGTAAAATGGCTATTCCAGTAGTTACAATGTACTAGCAAGAGCCTGTTGTGCCTGAATTACTCAAAACATTCTTCAAATTTAGAACCTTTTTATAAATACAATTAAATTCTGACCTGGAGAGAGTAAAATATAACAGCAGTCAGCCCAATCCAGCTGTGCAGACTGTACATGTTAGGAATGTTCTTGGCATTGTGGAATTCAAACACGGCTACCATAGAAACAATTGCAAGGATCATAGCTATTGTATTTAATCCAGCATGTATGAACTTCATTAGGAGTTTGCTGCACTTCCAGGTCCAGGGCAATCTGTACACAATAATAGCTGACAAAAGAAGAGAAACAAGATTTTAGGCTTTATAGGATAATTTCTTTCAGATGTTAATAATTATGCATAATGCACATAGTTACATTGTAAATTCTAGCAAAATCCAACCTTAAGGATTCTGAAAAGTCTATTAAAAGGCTTTTTCTCAAACACTTAGTCTAGCATACTCTGAAAATACAACTGAGGCTTAAATATAGCTTTCAAGGGATTTTTTCTCAGTTATTAAAAAATACCAGAAACTTAAGTGTGTTTCAAAAACAATCCCAGCAAATAACTTGGTGTCATCTTTTCCTCAGTCATTAAATTGATCTAACAGGGATTTGGCATAGGATTTTGATTTTTCTGCTGCTAGTCAGATTGGAGCAATACAGCCTGATTCTTATGTTGAGAAGATCGCTTGTTGAGAAAGTGTGAAGGATTATTTTATAGTATTTATTCTCTTTGCCAATTTTGGATAATGCTATTCTCTAATTCATGGATACTTATATGACTATTACATTGATATCAATAAGACTACTTTGAATGGGAAAATGCTCTTCAGCATAAGGGAATCATAATGTGACTTTAGAGACAAAAGCATTTAACGAATACAAGTCTTCCACCACTGTTAGATGAATGTAGGGAAGTTTTGCTATGCTTGAATTAATAACTCTAGCAGACAGTGTTTTGTCCAGTCTGAACAAAACAATAATATCCATTGGTCTAACTCCAGATGGTCCATAAGAATAACTTAACCCAGAGCTGCTTCTTGCCAAGTTTTCTCCAAGATGCCCACTGCCCCTATCCTGCCACAGCTGTCCCCTGCACATGACCCCGATGCTTTCCACAGGGGACACAGATGACAGCACTGAAGCTCCAGGAACATCTGATTACAACTAGATAGTAATTCAGGATATGTGACAGCACATAAGTATATTCAGCTAACAGGGGACAAATATTTATGAGGACAACTGATAATTTGACCAATAAAGACTAATGCCCCCATCTATAATGTCTTGCCTGAGCAAGGTCTGAGCTCCACTCAGTGATTCATCACATCCTAATTCAAGGCTTCTGCTTATGAAATTACAGTGAAAAATTTATATATAATTAGCTATAATAAAACAAAGAAATAATAATATATGTAGGGATTTCTTTAAATCCTATTCCAAACATTAATAAATAGAAAAGTATTACCTGATAAATGGAAAAATTAGAAATTTACTCACATGATTCTCATGCGCCCTACTCATTCATTACTTCTCCATAACCCTTGCATTTTAGGCAAAAAGTGTAGATTATGAAAAATAAATAGATTATTATTGCTGCATGTTCTGATGAATAGTAGTAATAAATGACAAATTCTTTCCAAGTTCTGTTCACACTTTTTTAAAACTTGGATGCATTTCAATAAATACAGTACTACACTAAATAATTCACAAAGAAAACAGTTTACAAGTCAGATTTCCATATTATGATCAGATTTTAAATCAATGTATGCTTTTACATACTGTGTGAAAATATAATACTGGAATTACAGTGTTCCTTAGAATATTTAAATATATACAGCACTTAGGTTGTTCTTGGCTTTCTACTTTAAAAAGCAACAGTAGTAAATCCTACAAAATCAGGAGATAGAAACCTTGTTTTTAAGATTATTTGACTGTCTTAAAGCAATCTATTACATAAATATCATTCCACACACCAAGCTTATCACCTCCCACAGTTCCCCAAAGTGACATTACATGATAATGTTAGAATCATAGAATCCTAGAATCACTAAGGTTAGAAAATACCTCTCAGGTAATTGAGTTTGACCATTAACCTATCACTGCCACGTCTATACTAAACCATGTCCTGAGCACCACATTTGTTTTTTGAACGCTTCCAGGGACAGCAATTCCATCAGTTTTCTGGGTAGCTATTTCAATACCTGACCATTTCAGGTAAGAAATTTTTGCCAGCATCCAATCTTAACCTCCCCTGGTGCAACTGGAGGCCATTTCCTCTTGTTCTATCACTTGTTACTTGGGAGATGAGATTGATCCTCACTTGCTATACCCTCCTTTCAGGCAGTTCTAGAGAACGATAAGGTCCCCCTGAGCCTCCTTTTCTCCAGGCTAAACACCCCCAGCTCCCTCAGCTGCTTCTCTTCAGACTTGTGCTCCACCCTTCACCAGCTTCATTGCCCTTCCCTGGACCTGTTCCAGCACCTCAATGTCTGTGTTGTATTGAGGGGCCCAGACCTGGACACAGCACTCGAGCTGTGACCTCACCAGTGCTGGGTACAGGGGGAACAATCACTGCCCTGGCCCTGCTGGCCACACTATTGCTGATACAGGCCAGGATCCACTGGCCTTGGCAGCTGGACACATACTGGCTCGTGTTCAGCCAGCTGGCAATATTATCCTGCATTAGACTTATTAATCAAGTACTAGTACTAATTATAATGATAATGACTTCTAATTTTGTAAAGCAGATGTGTCAAAAGGCCCCAAAACAAGCTGCAGCATCCCATCAGGATATTCCCAGTAAATCCTCCTTGCCATATCTCCCACAGTATTGTCAATAATTTATTCACAGTGCAGCTGAATACTGGACTCCGTATGAAAAAAACTTAATGAACATAGGTCCTGGTCTCAGTTTTTAGTCTTTGATCTCAGAGGGTTAAGTCTGGGCTTAAATTTTTATATAATTTTTTTTTGTTGTCATCTAGCTGATGTAACTTCCAAAAGCACTATCAAACTCCCTATTCACTTGTCCACATAGGCCCATCTCTGTTTGGGCCTTGAATTTTTAAAGTTGTTTCCCATAAACATTAGGATAGAAAACCAAGGAGTAACTGACTAATGTTTTGGCCAGTTGTTAACAATACCATTCGTTACCATGATACGTGCCACAGCCCAGGCCATAAATATGATATTACAGTTTGGTTTAATCATTCTGTGAGGGCTTTGTGTGAAGTTACACATTGCAATTGCAGCAGATTTGTTATCATTGTGAAAAGACACAGTTTTATTTCCCCATCCCCACTTTCGAGTGCTTCTCCCTGCCTTTCTCATAACTGGTGCTTTTCTGATCTGCAGGGGGAAAGAAGAAAATCTGGGGAACAAAGGGGAGAGAAGGAAGATTCACCTTTCAGTGAGTACAAGCTCTTAAAAACTTACTCAGATGTGATGTGTAATTTCATGTCAAAATTAAAACAGCCTAGGTTATAGGCACACACAAAATTAGAATGTTTGGCAGTGACATGGTAGAGCAGCCTTGTGAAGAGCTTTCTCAAGGCAGAACATCTCGAGTACTGATCAGAAATTTGACAGCCTAGGCACCCTAGGCCCACCTTTTTGACTCAGATCTTACTCCTGTTTTGAACTATGATTTAAAAACACATCACACGGGGCAGAGTTATCTTGCAATATCTTTATATGGCATGGGACATCTGTCCTTTTACAAATGTATAGGGCAAAATTCTAGATTTATTGACAAACAGTACAACATCTCCATCCTTTGTATAGACTAATAAACTCAAGAAACAATTGTTTTAATTATTATTTTAAATCCTCTACTCAAATTTAACCAAGTTTTTTTAGATAAAAGTTTTTTCTACTTTCAACTACTTAAATACTTCTTTTTCTAGAAAGAAGTATTATGTGTCCTAAGAGGTATCTGATTTTCCACTCTCATCCAAACTGCTTTGAAGTCAGTGGCAGACTTCCATCAGCCAAATTTGAATCAGATTCACAGTGGTATCTTATCTGTTGATATTTCATCTGATTTACTACAATACCTCTTCAGTCTCCAACTTTGCTTTTCCTGTTATGTAATAGGACTTCCTCCCGAAATGATTCTGTATTATTTGTGATGTCCTTGTATGCGTGTGGTTTCTTAGCTATGGTAAACTTCCATTTACTTTACATATATCCTTACCTGTACAGGGCTTGGGGTTACCCCATTTCTCTGTGACACAGGAAGAAAACTGTGTTTCATAGAGAAAAAATAGAAAATACATGGAAACAGGTTGCAGAAAGCCTCTCCCTATTTTCTTCAAAAGTTTTATGTTTTTATAAAAAAAAATAGGTTGAGGACATTAAGTAGTATAGATCTTAGTGAAGTCAACAGGTGGTTTTCATTGCTTATTTATAGCCTGAAATTACACTTCCGATTGAGCAATGTTATGTAAAACAACTTCAAAATATGCTTTATTGCTCAATACTAGTTTGCAGCTTGAAGCCACAAGAAGACTGAGAACAGCCCCGCTCCCACTGAAAAGCAAGAATTTACAGTGTGTGTTCAAATCACAACATTCTCTTCATAGCCAGAACAGAACTAGCCTTTGGCATCTTCCAGCCTTTTGACTGGTTGCAAATGTAATGGGAAAAAGTTAGTCCACGACTGAACTCCATGAAATCCAAAGTACATACACTCTTAAAAAAAAAAAAAAGCAAAAAAAAAAAAGCAACCCTGTATCTTAATAATTATATGTTATTTAAGCAACGGAAAAAGTTATTAATTTAAGAGATATGCTTTATGAAACAATTCATCCTCAGTCTAGCCTGAAGAACTGCATTTTCATAGCGCTTGTGCTGCTACATTTCTCTGGCTACGTTTTCCCCACTCCTGGATCAGGCTTCTGTGGTACTGAACATGGAAGAGAGCCAAAAGAGAAACTTGCCTAGGGCAGCATTTCTGGCATTTCGATTTTCTACTTGCATAAATGCCAGCTGCCTAGGAAAAACACACTTCGCGAGCATTACTCAAAGTGCACGGCGATCCCCGGGCCAGGATAAACAAGTACTTGCAGAAAAAAACCCCCCAAACAACCCAAACCCATATGCAGCAATTTTGGCTTCTTACAAGGGACTCTTTGTCCCTTCTCCGGGAATGCTGGCTTCCCTAACCCGCGGACCGGCTGCTGCGCTGCCGCTGTCCCCGCTCCCGGCCCCGGGGGCTCCGCCCGGAGCC
>WBMY01006233.1:30354-51461 GCA_013397315.1 Donacobius atricapilla | reverse complement strand
TTGGTTCTTTTTTTTTTTTTTTTTTTTTCCCCCAGAAAACGCACGGTGGGTTTTTTTTTTTGGTTTGTTTTGGTTTTCCCCCAAAAAACTATCCCCAGCTCTCCCACTTTCCCTGGAGGTCCCTCCCTGTTTTTTTTCCCTCGGAAGATTCCCAGGGGATGTTCCAGCTCGCTCTCCCAGTTTCCCTGCTGGGAAACTCCCCCTGATTTTTTTTTCCCCGGAAAATTCCCAGTGTTGGTCTCTCCCTGGCTGATTTTTTTTTTTTTCCAGAAAACGCACGGGTTGTTTTATTTCCCTGCCCAAAAAACCATCTCCATCTCTCCCAGTTTCCCTGGAGGTCCCTCCCTGTTTTTTCCCCCCAGAAGATTCCCAGTGGAAGCTCCAGCTCTCCCAGCTGCTCTCCCCGGTTTTATCCCCCCCAAAAATGCCCGGCGGATGCTCCAGCTCCTGCCCTGTCGCTCTCTCCTTGGATTTTTGGCTCCAGCTCCTGCTTCCCTGGTCTCTCCCTGATTTTTTTTCCCTAAAAGATTCCCAGTGGGAGCTCCAGCTCCTCCAGCTCTCCCCATTTCCCTGCTGCTCTCCCTGATTTTTTCCCCCAGAAGATTCCCGGTGTTGGTCTCTCCCTGTTTTGTTTTTTTTTCTTTCCCCCCAAATAATTCCCAGTGGGAATTCCAGCTCTGTCTCCCTCGATGAGGAGCCGAGAGGAGCTGGGGGAGGATTTTTGGGATCTTTCCTTCCAGGGAATGCGGGCAGAGGGGCCGGGAGAGCTTGGGAAAGGCACAAAATCCCTGTTTGGGAGGAGATTCCAGGGCTGGAACTTGGCGGCAAGAAATGCTTGGGAAAGGAGGAATTCTCTCCTCAAGAACACCCAAAGGCTGAGCCCGGCTCGGGGGTTGAATCCCAAACACAGAGGGAAAACCTTGGGAATGGGAAGGAGGGAGAATCCCGGGGCGGTTTGGATGGGAAGGAACCCTCGGGATGATCCCATTCCCCCAATCCCAAGGGCAGGGACACTTCCCACCATCCCAGGCTGCTCCAAACTCGGGCATTTCCAGGGCTGGGGCAGCCCCGGCTTCCCTGGGGAGCTCCGTGGCCTCCAAAGCGGTTTTGAGCCTCTTCCCTCCCTCAGCATCCACGGGGAATCCAGCAGGATCCGCTCTGCGTCCCCCAAGGAATGAGGCCCTGCCGGGATCGGTCACACCAAACATCCCAAAACTCCCCGGCTCCATCCCGCCGCCTCTCCCCGCCCTGATTTTGGATGAACCCAGCCAAGGAGGGGATAAATCCAAGGATAAATCCAAGGATAAATTGTCTGGGAGAGGGAAAAGCCAAATAAAAGGCAAGGGAGAGCCTCAAACCCGCACGGGAGCAGCCGCGGGACATCACAGACCCCGCCAGGGCCTTTTTCATCCCAAATTTCCTCCATCCTGAGAGAATTCCCGCCAGTCACCGGGCACGGGGAGAGAGGAGGCCTTGGGCTCCTAATTAAAACCTCATTAAGGCAAATTGGGGCTCCTGGAGCAGGAGTGCGGGGGTTGGGGAGAGGGAAGGATCCCGGAGAAAATCCCAAGGAAAAGCCAAATCCGTCCATCCAATTCCATCCAATTCCATCCAAATCCATCCAATTCCATCGAATTCATCCAATTCCATCGAAATCCACCCAATTCCACCCAATTCCATCCAATTCCATCCAATTCCATCCAATTCCATCCAATTCCATCCAATTCCATCCAATTCCATCCAATTCCATCCAATTCCATCCAATTCCATCCAATTCCATCCAATTCCATCCAATTCCATCCAATTCCATCCAATTCCATCCAATTCCATCCAATTCCATCCAATTCCATCCAATTCCATCCAAATCTATGGAAATCCATCCAGATCCATCCAAATCCATCCAAATCCATCCAATTCCATCCAAATCCATCCAATTCCCCGGAATTTTCCCCCTTTCCCAGAAACCGGGACGCTCTTCCATCCCTGCACGAGTGGTGCACGCACATCTGGAAAATCCTGGGATAAATCTTTGGGAATTCATAGACACACACACACGTTAAAAAAAAAAAAATTAAAAAAAATAAAACGAAAAGAAGCACCAAGGGGCTGTAAGAAAAAGCAATGCAAAAATCGAGATTTTTTTATTATTCGGAAATCCAAAATCGAAAATAGCTTTGAGATTCCGCGGGGAACGCCGGGAACACACGGAAAAGCCTCATATACAGAGACAGATAAATTAACTGGGAATTCTGCAGACAAGCCAGGGGCATGGAGAGATTCCATATGTACATTTTTATGGAAACCATTTATACACTTTATTACATTTACAAAAAAAAGCTGATTTTCTTTTTCCCGCTACTTTTTTTTTTGTTTCGTTTTGTTTTTCCCTACGATAATGAAAAAAAAAATTACATTTTGTTTTTTTTTTATTTATTTTTTAGCTGTACAAACTTTTAATTAATAAAAATATATCTCTGTACAAAAGAGGGAGTTGAGCTTTTTTTGTGTGGTTTTTTTATAGTTTTTCTCATTTTTTTCCTTTTTTCTTGATTTTTTTCCCCTTTTTTTTTCATTTTTTCCCTTTTATTTTTATTTTTTCCCCTTTTTCCCTATATATTTTTTTTTTTTTTTTTTACCATATGCAAGTCCTCTGGGCACAAGGATGGAGAATGGCATGGAGCAGATCCCAGCCAGCTCCCAAAAAAATGGGATAAACCCCTTCTCCCTCTTCCTTAGCTCCCCGGGCAACAGCAGGAAAAGGGAATTCACGGATCCAAACCAGCGAATTCCATTGAGGTCGAGCTCCCCCTTCTCCCTGCCTGGGTGGTTTTAAACATTTTGGATTTATTTTGCGCTCCTGGAGGTGAATTTCTCCCGGTTTTTTTCCCCATGGAACGAGCATTTCTCCCAGTTTTTTCCCTGGAATGAGTGGGAACCAAGCGTGGGAAGCCAACGCGCATCACCCGGAGCAGTCAGGAGAGAATTCCCTGGGATTGGGACAGGAACCTGGAAGGATCCAAGCTCTGCTTCCAAGGATTGTTGGAGTTTTGGGCCCTGGAATTGGGATTAGGACCCAACGGGGTGGGAGCAGAGCAGGGGTTTGGGTGGGGTTGGGTTTTTAAGGAAAATTGAGCCAGGGCGGGATCCAAGGATTCCAGGGGTTCATCCCAGCCTTGTTCCAGCAGTGGGAGGGCGGAATGATGCAGAGGGGGCAAGGGAAAAGGGGAATATTCCCTTGGAATATGTCCTGGGAAGGACAGACACCATCCCAACCCATCTGCCCATGGAATTGCAGCCCGGAATCCTCTCCAGGGGGGAGCACTCCTGACTCCAGCGCCCCCAAATCCATGTGGGAACACGGCCCCGAGCCCTGCCCATGCTGGATCAGGCCTTGGGCTGCGGCTCCCACTTCCCAGAAAAAAATCAGGGCACCTCGGTGGGATTTTTGGGAGCAGAAGTGGCATTTTTGGGGGCACAGGTGGCATTTTTTGGCAGGCTGGGAATTCTGCTTGTGCTGAAGGAGAGCCGGGAGTAACAAAAAATAAAACACGGATGCGTTTACACCCAGAAAAATCAACAAAAATTCCCAGATTGTCTCACGGTTTTCAGCAGGCAGAGCTTCAGGGAGGAGAAAATCCCTGGAATGGGAGCATGGATGGAAACCGCCATCCCAAAGGGTTCATCCCGGTTTTCCTTGGGGCCTCCTGGGCTCAGTGACCTGGGAATGGGATTTCTGCCTTCCCTGATCCTAAAAAAAAGATCCAAGCGAACTCTGGATCACAAGGATCCAGAGGAGGGAAATGCCAGGCTGCCTTCCCTGCTCCCACAAAATCCCAGGAAACGGCGGTGCCCCTGGGAGCAGCTCGGGATGGGAATTCCAACTCCTCTCGTGTTGCCCTTTGGAGGATCAGTCTGCAAAGGGCCAAGGATTTGGGAAGCTTTTGGGGGAATTCGGGTTTGTTGAGTTCTTTTCCAAGAGGATTTTTGTCCCTTTGGATATTCCAGTCCCTTCTGGAATCGTCTGGCAGTGAATTCCTGATCAGGGATTTGGGCCCAGCTCAAATCAGGGGGAACATGAGGCAGGAAAAACTCAGCCAGGAACGGCCAAAGGAAAACCAAACACAGGGGGAAAAAAAAGCTTTGGGAAGCTTTTCCCAAGTTTTGGGAAGGTCCCATTTGGAAAACTCTTCCTGGGGTAGAAAATCCAACAAAGAAATAACCCAGAAACCCAAACAGAGCAAAACAAATCCTTGTCCTGGATCCAGGGATTTCCATAAATCCAGCCAGGAATGCCCAAAGGAAAACAAAAGACAGGGAAGAGGGGAAAAGCTTCCCAAGTTTTGCTTGGAAAGGCCCCATTTGGAAACTCTTCCTCTGCTCAAGCCCTGGGGTAAAAAATCCAACCAAGAGATGACCCAGAAACCCAAATGCAGAAACCCCAAATCCTCATCTTGTCCCATCCAGGTGCTTCCTGTAAATTCAGCCAGGAATGCCCACAGGAAAATCAGGCAGAGGGAAGAAGGGAAAAACTTCCCAAGGTCTGGAAAGGTCCTGCTTGAGATCCCTTCCTCTGCTCAAGCCCTGGGGTAGAAAATCCAACCAAAAAAAAAAATACAAAAAACCACCCAGACACACAAATCCTCATCCTGTCCCATCCAGGCGTTTTCCACGGATCCGGCACCTCGTGCACAACCTCTTTGTTGCCCAAGCTCTTCCCGAAGTTTGGGAATCTCCTTCCAGGAGCAGCTGGGGAAAGCCTTTCCCCACCACCAGGCCTCCCCGGGGTCTCGGCGCGGGGAGCGGGAGTGGAGCCGGAGCAGAACCTTTGGCTTGGAGGTCCAGCAGGACGGGGGGAGGTGGATCCAGCAGCCCCCGGGGAATTCCAGGGCAGGGGTGGAATTCCGGCTTCTCCGCGGCCTCGGCAGGGGCGGGAGCGGGAGCAGGGAGGTGGGGAAGGATGGAGGGATGGATGGAGGGATGGTGAGGTGGGACAATCAGCCACTGCACACCGGCCCCGGGGAATCTGGGAAGCAAAGGGTTGGTTACGGCACGCGGAAATTCCGGGCATGTGCCCTCGTTATCCTGACACTGGAGAATTCCAGCTGGAAGGGCTCTCAGGAATGTCAACAGCAGTGAGCTGCGGGCAGCGAACTTGGGGTGAATGACTTCATTAGCAGGAGCTGTAATTGGAAGATGAACCCCCAATATGCAAATGGACCAAACTGATAAAAGTGTGAAGCCCCGTGAGCCACTGTCCATCTTTTGTAGCCCCTGGGGGCCTTGGTCTGCCCTGGATGCACCTGAAGGCCCTTCAATAACTAGAATTTTTATTCCCTTAATTCCGCCTGGCCTCTGTTCTTAGGTTGCCCCAGTTTCTGGTGACCCAGACAGGACAGTGAGGCTTCCGGAGAATCCTCTGGACCCAGCAAGACCCAGCTACGACCCCGCACTCCGTGACCCCAGCAGAACCTTTCCAACCCCATGATTCCAGGNCAGCCCCACAATCCCACGAGAACCCTTCCAGCCCCACAATCCCACGAGAACCTTTCTGACTCCATGATCCCACAATCCCACCAGAACCCTTCCAACCCCAAATCCTCCAAGATCCCACCAGAACCCTCCCAACTCCATGATCCCACAATCCCACCAGAACCTTTCCAACCCCACACACTCCATGATCCCACAAGAACCCTTCCAGCCCCACAATCCCACGAGCACCCTTCCAGCCCCACAATCCCACGAGCACCCTTCCAGCCCCACAATCCCACGAGCACCCTTCCAGCCCCACAATCCCACGAGCACCCTTCCAGCCCCACAATCCCACGAGCACCCTTCCAGCCCCACAATCCCACGAGCACCCTTCCAGCCCCACAATCCCACGAGCACCTTTCTGACTCCATGATCCCACACGAACCCTTCTAACCCCATGATCCCACCAGAACCTTTCCAACCCCATGATTCCAGGAGAACCCTTCCAACCACATGGACTCCATGATCCTATGAGACCCCTTCCCAACCCCACGATCCCACCAGAACCTTTCCAACCTCAANGAGAACCTTTCTGACTCCATGATCTCACGATCTCACAGGAACCCTTTCCCTCCCCGGGCACTGTGGATCCCCCACCCCTTGGGGCCGGGGGGCGCCGTCCCTGCCGCGCTCACCGTGCGGGGCCGGTGCTATACGGCCGTGCAGACCGTGCTCACGGTGAACTCGGCCTCGCCGGCCATGATGTCCGAGGGCTGCAGGTTGCGGTCGTACATGGGGTTCTCGAAGGTGCCCCTCACGTTGGTGTTCTCGTGGCCGGCGTAGCCGTTGAAAGGGACTTTGGGTCTCCTCCTGTGGCGTGGGGGATAAAAACCCACACCGGGGTGACAGCCCTGACAGAGGGGCCTGGCAGGGAACGCGCGGGGATGGGGCAGGAAAATCCCCAGCTGGGATTTGTGCATCAGGAGCGAACCCCGATTTACACCACGTGCAAAGCCGAAGGGGAAGGGGTGGATTTGGGTTTTGTCCTCCTAAATGTGGCCACAAATCCCAATAATGGCCAGCAAAATCCTCTTTGCACTCCTCTCCCAAACCCTCATCCTGCCACGCTTTGTTTTCCCATCTCCTGAATTAAACTGGCTCTAAAAGGGGGATTTTAAGCCCAGTTCACTGAAACTTCTCTCAAATCCCTGAATCCCTTTCCCCTTTAGGGATTCTTGCCCCAGACCCACCTGTGTTTGTAGAACAAAGCACAAACCCTGCAATAACCTCCCAAACCCTGCGTTTTTGTCCCAACTCCTAAATAAAACCAGCCCTAAAGGGGGGATTTTAAGCCCAGCTCACTGATATTTCTCTCAAACCCCTGAATTTCTTTCACCTTTAGGAATTATTCTCCCAAACCCTCTTGGTTGCTATCCCACCTCCTGAATTAAATCAGCCCTAAAGGTGGGATTCTAAGTTTAATCCACCGATATTTCTCTCAAATCCCTGAATTTTTTTCACCTTTAGGAATTATTGCCCCCATCTCCCAAATCCTCTTTGCTGCTTTCCCACCTCCTGAATTAAACTGTCCCCAAAGAGGGGATTTTAAGCCCAGCTCTAGGAGAACCCTTCCAACCACATGGACTCCATGATCCTATGAGACCCCTTGCCCCAGACCTACCTGTGTTTGTAGAATAAAGCACAAACTCTGCAATAACCTCCCAAACCCTGTGTTTTTATCCCAACTCCTGAATTAAACCAGCCCTAAAGGGGGGATTTTAAGCCCAGCTCACTGATATTTCTCTCAAACCCCTGAATTTCTTTCACCTTTAGGAATTATTCTCCCAAACCCTCTTGGTTGCTATCCCACCTCCTGAATTAAATCAGCCCTAAAGGTGGGATTTCAAGTCCAGTCCACCGATATTTCTCTCAAGTCCCTGAATTCCTTTCACCTTTTGGAATTATTCCCCCAATATCCCAAATCCTCTTTGCTGCTTTCCCACCTCCTGAATTAAACTGTCCCCAAAGAGGGGATTTTAAGCCCAGCTCTCTGATATTTCTCTCAAACCCCTGAACTCCTTTCCCCTTTAGGGATTCTTGCCCCAGACCTACCTGTGTTTGTAGAATAAAGCACAAACCCTGCAATAACCTCCCAAACCCTGCGTTTTTGTCCCAATTCCTGAATTAAACTGGCCCTAACGGGGGGATTTTAAGCCCAGTTCACTGAAACTTCTCTCAAACCCCTGAATCCCTTTCCCCTTTAGGAATTCTTTCCCCAGACCCACCTGTGTTTGTAGAGATAAAGCACAAACCCTGCAATAATCAGGGCGATGAAAGGCACAAGGATGGCGGCTGCCACGGAGCTGCTGTTGGATGCAAAGTGGTGGCCTATGGATTCGGGATCGTTCTCCATCATGCTGATGTCTGGAACACAGCAGAAAGGAACACATTTCCCACATTTCCAAGCCCCTGCTGGGGGAAAAGGGCTTGGCTCGAGGTGTAGGTGGCACCAGCAGCGAAATGAGTGGAAAGGGAATTTAAAGATATGATGTGTGAGGATGGAGATCCAGCCTAGCTTAGGCCTCATCTATTTAGAGCTGCAATTAAAGAGAGGCATAAATTGATTTATTTTGCCAAAAAGGTCCAACTTGGATGCATACAGTTGGGCTTGAAGGAGACTCTGAAACGCTGCATTAATGAGCATCCATGAAGGTGATGAGATTCCAGCAATCCTGAGGGATTAAAGAGCTCAAACCATGCTTTAAGAGGTATTTAGGAGCTTAAACTTCGGGTGGTTTAAGCTCCCAAGAGCCTCTGTGATTTCCGATGGAGACATTTTCTGTGGTGGGAGCGGGATTTGGGCTTGGCAGGGATCTGGGAATTTGGAAAAAAAACATGTCCAGGTGTTGTTTGTGCCTCCAGATTCTCCCTGCCTTTGGACAGTGGCCTGGTTATCCCTCACTTTGTTCCCAAATTAGAAATTTTGCCGTTGTGCAGTTTGTTTTGTGCCCTTTGTCTCCCACAGACCTTGCACCGAGGCCAGCGGGACTCGGAAAGTGCAGAAAATTCAAGCCGGGGATCGCAGAAACATTCCCCGCCTGGAAACCCCCACCAGGCCCCGACGGAGCTTTTGGGATTGAGGGGAAAAGCACAAATCCAAGGGTTTTACCCAGTCTCTGCAGGCCAAACTGCCCGAAGCCTTTGCCACGCACAAAGCCCTGGTACACGAAGGTGCCGCTCGAGGACTCCGACGAGACCTGCGGAGAGTGGAAAATCAACGGATTTATCCAACATTCCCCTGGATTTAACACCCACCCCCCCCAAGGGCATTAATTGGATGCGATTCCCCAGAAAATCCTGGCGTTTTTTAGGGAGTTTCACTGCCCAACAGCTGAAAATTTTCCCGTCTGTAAGGAAGGGAAGCCCAAAAAAAATCTTTGTTTGTGATAAACTGGAGAGGACATCGCTGGTTCCAGAGGGAGAGGAAAAAGGTGGCCGTGGGTCAGTTGGATCCACATTTATTCCAACCTCCAGTGGATCCTTAAAGGGCTTGGGAAACTCCCAGACACAGGCAGAGGGTGAGGGGTTCCCATTAGGGAAAATCAGCTTTTCCAGTCAGGATGTCGGGCAGATATAAAACATCCACATGGAATGAATCCCGCTGGTTTCTCCTCCAGCGTGACCTGGGAGATGATGGATTCCAAACCCCAGGGCAATAAAACCAACCCCCAGCTGCAGCAGGAGCTGTCACCTGCCGGGAAAGTGCCACAGGTCCCCTCCCGGCAGCGGAGCAGCCTCATCCTGCTCCCAGCTCCGGGAAATCACCCCTCAGCTCCAGGGAAGGGAAATCCGGGCTGGGACAGCCATGGGAGGGAGGATTTGGGGCACTCACGTGTCCATCCAGAGCCCATTTGTCATTCCTGAACTTGTTGGCAAAGACGTCCAGTGGCCCCATGATCTGGTACACCTGGAGCAGCAGGTGCACGTCCTCCTTCTTGTAAATCCCTGGAAAAGAAGGGATTTTGTCAGCTCTGAATGACTCTGGCTTGGAATAATTGAGTGGGAGGGCAGAGAAACCAGGTCAGGATTTGAGTGGACACCGGCCCTGGCATTGGGATGCACTGGGAAATGCAGCCCAGGATACTGAAGATTATTTTCCACATGGGAAAGGACTCAATATTTAATTAATACTCAGGTTCTGCTGCTGGATCAGGAAGAGCCTGGTGCTCCAGGAGGGCAGGGACACGGAGCACTCACAGAATCATGAGCTGAAAGAGACTCCCAAAGATCATCGAAGTCCCACTCACATAATTTCATGGGTTTTTTTGCCAAAAGCTCCAAGTCCTACCGTGGACACCCCCAGGGATGGGCACTCCAAACCTCCCTGGGCTGTCCCAAGGCCTGACCACCCTTCCCATGGAGAAATTCTCCCGGACATCCAACCTGGCACAGATTGAGGTAATTTCCTCTCATCCCAGCAGCGCATCCCACCCCACCCTGGCTGCTCCCTCCTGTCAGGGAGTTTTGGGGAGCCCCCTGAGCCTCCCAGGGTCCATCAGGAATTCTCCAGGCCCTTCTCCAGCTCCATTCCCTTCTCCGGACACGCCTCAACGTCTCTCTGGCCAACAAAGGGGGCACATCCCAGCAGTGCCAGCAGAGGGGACAGTCCCTGCCCTGGCAGTGCCAGTGCCGGTGCCGGTGCCGGTGCCGGTGCCAGCCCCTCACCGGACACCAGGAGCTCCACGCCGCTGTGGTCGATCAGGGTGGCGTTGACCTTGCTGCTGGCGGGGTCAAAGCTGGTGACAGAGAGCATGGCCGGCTGCTTCTTCCCCAGGTACTCGTAGGAGCCTTTCCACAGGGAATTCCTCGCGAACACATCCGCAGGCACTGGAATTACAGCAGTGGGAGGGGCAAAAAAACCAAAAAACAATCCAACCAAGCCAGGAGCATTCCTGTTTTTCAGGGGGGAAAAAACTCCCGGAGCAGGATTTCTCGCACTGGAATTACAGCACTGGGAGGTGCAAAAAACCGAAAAACAATCCAACTAATAGAGGAGCATTTCCGTTTTTCAGGGGGAAAAACAAAAAAAACAGAGCAGGATTTCTGGCACTGGAATTGCAGCAATGGGAAGTGCAAAAAAACCCCAAAAAAACCCAACACCAAACCAGGAGGGTTTCTGTTTTTCAGGGGGAAAAAGAACCCCAGAGCAGGATTTCTGGCACTGGAATTACAGCAATGGAAAGTGCAAGAAAAAAACAACAAAAAACCCAACACCAAACCAGGAGCATTTCCGTTTTTCAGGGGGAAAAAAACCACAACAGAGCAGGATTTCTGGCACTGGAATTACAGCAATGGGAAGTGCAAAAAACCCAAAGAAAAACCCAACCAAACCAGGAGGGTTTCTGTTTTTCAGGGGGAAAAAAAAAAAAACCCAGAGCAGGATTTCTGGCACTGGAATTACAGCAATGGAAAGTGCAAAAAAACCCAAAAACCCAACACCAAACCAGGAGCATTTCCCGTTTTCAGGGGAAAAACAAAAAAACAGAGCAGGATTTCTGTCTTTCATTGCTGACAATCATGGAATTGTTTTAAAGGTTTAATATTTTGAAAATATTTTGTGTTTTAAACAGCTTTAATCCCACCCACTCTGTGCCATCACTGTGGGGGACAAAGCCAAAACCAGCGAATTTAATTTTGGCTTCTGTGAGCAAAAACGCAAGGAAAGTTTTAAAAGTGAACCAACTCCCCAAAATCATCTGCCAGGAAAAGTTCACTTAAAATAAAAAAGGCCCAACGCACGAAATCCTGGAAGGTCTGGAATGCTCTGGGGAGGGCAGTTGGTCAAAAATCATTTATTAGGAGAGGTTAACTTAAAATAGAATAAAAATATCATGTATTAGGAGAGGTTAACTTAAAATAAAAAAAGCCAAATGTACAAAATCCTGGAAGGTCTGGAATGCACTGGGGAGGGAAGCTGGTCAAAAATCATTTATTAGGAGAGGTTAACTTTAAAAAAGTCAAATGTACGAAATCCTGGAAGGTCTGGAATGCACTGGGGAGGGAAGCTGGTCAAAAATCATTTATTAGGAGGGGTTAACTTAAAATAAAAAAGCCAAATGTACGAAATCCTGGAAGGTCTGGAATGCACTGGGGAGGGAAGCTGGTCAAAAATCATTTATTAGGAGAGGTTAACTTAAAATAAAATAAAAAATCATTTATGAGGAGAGGTTAACTTAAAATAAAAAAAGCCAAATGTACAAAATCCTGGAAGGTCTGGAACGCACTGGGGAGGGAATTTGGTCAAAAATCATTTATTAGGAGAAGTTAACTTAAAATAAAATAAAAAATCATTTCTTAGGAGAGGTTAACTTAAAATAAAAAAAGCCAAATGTACAAAATCCTGGAAGGTCTGGAATGCACTGGGGAGGGAAGCTGGTCAAAAATCATTTATTAGGAGAGGTTAATTTAAAAAAGCCAAATGTACGCAATCCTGGAATGCCCTGGGGAGGGCGGTGGGTGTTGATGTAAGGATCCTGCTTGCTCTCCAGGGAACAGGATGGGGCACGTGGCGGCTCCCGGAGCAGCAGGGAATTGAGGAGGGAGGACAGGGCGAGGTGCAGGGGCGGCGGGGAGGTGTCCATGGGGATGAGCCCCCCAGGCAGCCTCACCTGAGACCTTGGCGAGCGGCGGCTCCCGCGCCGTGCCCACGGGCCACCCGCTGGGCCGGACGTCGGCTGGGACAGAGGGCAAAGCACAGCTGGTGAGCACAGTGGGCCCTGGCACTGCCCATCCCACAGTTCCTGAGCCTGGAGAAGCCCCCCAAGGTCACAGAGTCCAAGCTCTGCCCGGGCCCCACCTCGTCACCCAGCCCAGAGCACTGAGGGATGTGGGCTCGATATTTCTGAGCCTGAATTTCAGCTCGCTGACCATTGCCGGCTCCTTTCCCAAGGGAAAGCTGCCAACAGTTTCTCTTTCCAAAACATCTCTCTGCGTGTCTCAGCACAGGCTCAGCAAACAGTGTTCCCTTTGCCAGAACAACTGTCCCAGGGGTTGTTTCCTATTCCTGACCCAATGCAGAGCAGTGTCAGTGCCATGGAGCAATAACAGACCTTTTTACACAGCGTGTTCTAAAAGAAACTGCTGGGATTGTAAAAAAAGCTTCTTTCCCTTCTGACAGCTCCATGGAGTCCAATCCATTTCGTGTCCTACCGTAACAGAGTGCCACATCCAGGCCTTCCTTGGGAACTCCAAACCTCTCTGGGCAGCCCCTGCCAAGGCCTGGCCACCCTTTCCAGGCAGGAATTTTCCCTAAATTCCAACCCCAAACTCCCCTGGCCCAGCCTGGGGCCATTCCCTCTCCTCCTGTCCCTGTTCCCTGTTCCCAGAGCCCGACCCCCACCCTGGCTGTCCCCTCCTGGCAGGGAGTTGTGCAGAGCCAGAAATTCCCCCTGAGCCTCCTTTGCTCCAGGCTGAGCCCCCACAGCTCCATCAGGAATTCTCCAGCCCCTTCCCAGCTCCATTCCCTGCCCTGGACACGCTCCAGCCCCTCCATGTCCCAAATGGAGGAGTCCAGAACTGGACACAGCCCTTGAGGTGTCCCACCGCCAGCACAGTCCCTTCCCTGCTCCTGCCGGTCCATCCCTGGTCCAGGCCAGGTGCCCCTGCCCATGTGGGCACACCTGGCTCCCGTCCAGCTGCTGTCCAGCTGCTGTCCCTCGGCACCCCGGGGCCCTCTCTGCCTTCCAGCCACCGTCCCCGAGCTGTCCTGCCTTTCCCTCCGCTCCGATCCCAAGTGTTCAGGGCGGCCCCGCTCCAGGAGAGCCCCAGGGCTCCATTTCGATGGATCAGAACATGTTCCTCACCCAAGGCTCTGTGGCAGGTAAAGTGTGTGGGAGATAAACAACTTTTGTCCTCTGCAGGTGCTCCTAGACCCCAAAAACTGCCCGGAAGATCCCCAGGTGAGTCTTCAAGGAAAGACTGGAGGTGGCACTTGCGTGTTGGGCCACAGGTTGGACTGGATGACCCCAGAGGCCTTTTCCCAACCGAATTCTGGGATTCTGCTCTGGACACCAACGATGGAGACCCTCCCACCAAGCGAAACTCAGGCTGGGCCATCCCACAACTTCCAAGAGAAAAAAGTCACAGCTGAAAACACCTCCCTCCTTCCGCGGAGCTCTGAGCCCAGAACTGAACCTTGGCTTTATCTGCAGGTTGAAAACCACCTTCAAAGGACCTCCAGGCCCAGGATCTCTACAACCCGAGGCCCCGGGGAGGGTCTCAGGGCCCGGCTGGTGCTGCCAGCCCCTCACCCAGGCAGATGGGGGGTTTCCCTGTCCAGCTGCCGTCGGCTTTGCAGGTGCGGTGCTCGGAGCCCCCGGTGAGGTAGAAGCCGCTCTGGCAGGAGTAGATCAAGGTGTAGCCCAGGGAGGGCAGGTCCAGGGCACCCACGTTGGCGTGGGACGGGGTCTCGGGCTGCTTGCAGTGGTGGGCTGGAGGGGACAGGGAAAACAGGTGAGAGAAAGCGCCCAGGTGGGCACGGGGAGGGCGAGAAGCGACACCGTGACATCAACAGGGGACAGGAACCTCCTGGAAGAGTTTCTACGGCACAGCTCGCAGGGCTAAGCCTGGACTTCTCCCAGGTGGAGGAATTAATGAGGAGCTTCCCATGCTGGGTTTCTCCTCCTGGCTAAAGCTGAACCCGGCTCCAGCTTGATGAAAATCAGGATTGGCCACCCCCATTTTCAGGGGAAAAAGGCAAAACCAGAGGATGCTGAAGCACCTCTGAGCCCAGAACTGAGCGCCAGGTGTGGGCGCAGACTAAAAACTGCCTTTGCAAGCCCCAGTTCTCCCTAAAATCCAACGCGTTTCCTGCAAGGATTCATTTTCCAGAGCCTGGCAGAGGGCCCCAGCTCCCCGTGGCGTTCCCAGGACTCACGGACGCAGTCGGGCTGGACGCCGCTCCAGGTCAGGTTGGGCAGGCAGGTCCTGGTGGTGGAGCCCTGCAGGAGATATCCCTTCTGGCACCTGAAGAACAGGATGCTTCCCACCTGTGCCAACGGGAGACAATCCCTCAGCTTCCCGGGGATTCCCAGGCCCTCATTCCATGCACTTCCAAAGGGGCCATTCCCTTGTCACCCCCTCACCCCTCACAGGGGCAGCTCCACTCCCAGAGAAGCTCCCAGCTGAGCAAAAATCCAACTGATGGTGTCTCCAAATTAATTAAACTTAAAATGAATTAACTAAACCCCGAGATTAAGGTAACTAATTAGCAGGGAAACAGAAGGATCCACTCTGGCATCCACTATCCCAGCAGGGAATGGGTGGGAATGGAGCCCCCCAGGGAGCCACGGTGGGATTTTTGTCCCCATTCCAATGATTTCCTGCTGGATGAGAGCTGGGATTAGCGAGAGCACCTGCAGGATTTGGCCTGAAAATTAATTAGGAATTATTGTGAACAGCAGCAACGATTAATTAGCACTGTAATTAATTTCAGATACAATGCGCTGCAAATTAATGCTGCGCAAACACACTCGGAGGGCTAACGGAGCACGCTGGGGTGTCCTGCTCCAAGGGGGAGGCAGGAATCCATGGAAGGACACATGAACCCATGGGATGAGACATTAATCCCCAGGAGGAGACATGAATCCACAGGATGAGACATTAATCCATGGGAGGAGACGTGACTCCACGGGATAACACAGGAATCCATGACAAGAGACGTTAACTCATGGGAGGAGACAACAACGGAAGGACACAAGAATCCACGGAGGAAGGACACAGGAATTCATGGGAGGAGACATTAATGCAGGAGGGGGGACGTGAATCCATGGGAGAACATGTGAATCCATGGGAAAACATGTGAATCCATGGGAAAACACAGGAATCCATGGGAGGAGACATTAGTCCATGGGAAGACATGTGAATCCATGGGAGGACACAGGAATCCCATGGGATAATGTGAATCCATGACAGGAGGCATTGGCTCATGGAAGGACACAGGAATCCATGGGAGGAAACATTAATCCATGGAATAACACATTAATCCACGTGTGGAGAACACAATAATCTATGAGAGGAAACACAAATCCATGGGAGGAAACACGAATCGGTGGGAATACACAGAGATCCATGGGAGGACACGTGAATCCATGGGAGGACACGTGAATCCATGGGAGAACACGTGAATCCATGGGAAGACTCATGAATCCATGGGAGAACACAGGAATCCATGGGAAGACTCATGAATCCATGGGAGAACACAGGAATCCATGGGAGAACACGTGAATCCATGGGATAACATGTGAATCCATGGGAGAACATGTGAATCCATGGGAGAACACGCGAATCCATGGGAGGACACGTGAATCCATGGGAGAACACAGGAATCCATGGGAGAACGCCTGAATTCATGGGAAGACTCATGAATCCATGGGATAACACAGGAATCCATGGGAGAATGTGTGAATCCATGGGATAACACAGGAATCCATGGGATAACACGTGAATCCATGGGAGAACACGTGAACCCATGGGAGAACACATGAATCCATGGGAGAACACAGGAATCCATGGGAGAACACGTGAATCCATGGGATAACATGTGAATCCATGGGAAGATTCATGAATCCATGGGATAACACATGAATCCATGGGAAGGCTCCTGAATCCATGGGAGAACACATGAATCCATGGGAGAACTCGTGAATCCATGGGATAACACAGGAATCCATGGGATAACACGTGAATCCATGGGAGAACACAGGAATCCATGGGATAACACATGAATCCATGGGAGAACACGTGAACCCAGGCCAAGGACGGAGCAGGGCCGGTTTTGTGGCACACCCCTCTTCCATGGCCATACCTGGTATCCCTGGGAATTGTTCTGCATCCCAAAAAGAGGCACTCCGGGATCCGCACAGGTGGTGAGGCTGGGATCTGCTCAAAACAGGGACAGGGATTTACGGGAGAGCTCCGACCCCTCCAGGCACACGGATCCCTCCGCACCTCTAGAACACGAGCGGGATTTGTCTCCACAGAGACGCGCGTGGCAACGAGGAAAACCACAGGGACCTTCTTGTTCCCTAAACCCTGCTGCAGCAGGAAGGAACCAGAACCGCTTCATCCCTCAGGAGAAAAACTGGGAACACACGCCCGGGATCGGCACAGCTCTTCCCACACCCACGCCGTGCCCTCTGCCCGCAGGGGCCACCCCAAGCATCCTGCCCTCTGCTCCCAGGGGCCATCCTGATCTCCGAGGACCACGGGATTGGGATTGAAAGCCAAGCGACCCCCAAACCCCGCCGCTGCCCCCAGCGGGGCCCCCCTCACCGATGCAGCTGGGCTGGGTCCCGCTCCAGGTGCCGTCGGACTGGCAGAACCTCCGCGCCGAGCCCACGAGCACCAGCGGCGCCAGGCAGGAGAAGGACACGGAGGAGCGGTAGGTGAAGCCTCTGTCCTCCCTCCTGCCCTGGGCTGGGGTCCCCGGGTCCCCACAGAACACGGCTGCAACGGCAGAGGGACAAGGACGTGGCCGCAGACCCCTCCAGGAATGTCACATCCCACCCAGGTCTGTCACAAGTCCGTGATTAATTTGGGAATCAGAGCGCTGCTGGCTGCATTCCCTGTAATTCTCTCCTTCTGTCAACGGCTGTTAATTAACTTCCACCTTCTCCCCCGGATTTGCCTTTTCTTCCCCCCTTCTTTTTTCTCCCCTAATTGCACGGTGTCACTTTGTTCCTTGGCTCTGTGTCGCACGGGAAGCCCACTAATTACCCCAGTTCCAGGGAAAGGTGCGAGGGACGGTGAGGGGTTTGTGGGATTTAATATGAAAATGGATATTGTGCAGCCGGAAAAGGAACTCAGAGCTGCCTTTACCATCAGGAGACCTTTAATTCCCTTTTCTTTTGGCTGTTTGCTGTTGTATCAAGCCCACCCAGCCTTCACAAAACATTCCCAGCTTCTGCTGCAACACGGAGCCCTTTGCCAAAGGATATTTTGGCGGTTCCAGGAGTCCTGATTGCAGGAGATTCGGCCACTGAGGGCAAACACCCAGATTTGAGGATGTTTCTTAGGCAGGAACATGGAAAATGCCCGGGCTCATCCCAAATGTGGCCTCACCCCTCTGTCACAGGGGTGGAGTGACCAGCAGCGTCCCAGGAGTGACCACCTGTGTCCTCCCTCCTCCTTCCGGGTACCAAACCAATGCTCCCAAAAAAACCCAAGGCACGTGGGAGGTGGGAGAGCAGCCGGACGTTGGCTCCAGGCTCCTGAAGCACCCCCAGGGCACCAAAAATTGAAAAACTTCATTTAGGAACGGGACAGGAGGCACCAGCACTTCTGAACCCCGAGCTGCCAAACCCGCGGCACAGAGCCTGGAAAAAAAACGCGTCGGGAAAAGCCCCCAGAGCCTGGATTTTCAGCAGAACCCCACTGATGCCTGGTGGAAAAGAGGGAAGCTGCCAACTCACGGAAGCACTGGGGGATCTCCCCGCTCCAGGAGCCGTTGCCCTCGCAGGTGAGCACGGCGGGCAGGGAGAGCTGGTAGCCCTCGAGGCAGGCGTAGCTGACGCTGGAGCCCCAGCTGAAATCCGAGCCCNGAAAAGGAGGAAAAGGAAATGCAAATGGAAAAGGATGAAAAGGACAAAAAGGAGGAAAAGGAAAAGGAAAAGGAAAAGGAAAAGGAAAAGGAAAAGGAAAAGGAAAAGGAAAAGGAAAAGGAAAAGGAGGGTCAGATCTCTTTTGTTTCCATTAACAAGCAAATTCCACGTCGGAGCAAAGTCGCCTCCTGCTCTCCAAGAGCATCTCCCGCCATTGGCACAAAGCGGGGTCAAACCCTTGGAAGTCTGGAGTTAAATCCCAAACCATAAAATCCCCTGTGCGAAGGGAACCATGAGGATCATCCAGCCCAACCCCTGGCCCGGCACAGACACCCCAAAACCCCACCCTGTGCATCCCTGGGAGCACTGTCCAAANCCCTTTGCCAAAGGATATTTTGGCGGTTCCAGGAGTCCTGATTGCAGGAGATTCGGCCACTGAGGGCAAACACCCAGATTTGAGGATGTTTCTTAGGCAGGAACATGGAAAATGCCCGGGCTCATCCCAAATGTGGCCTCACCCCTCTGTCACAGGGGTGGAGTGACCAGCAGTGTCCCAGGAGTGACCACCTGTGTCCTCCCTCCTCCTTCCGGGTACCAAACCAATGCTCCCAAAAAACCCAAGGCACGTGGGAGGTGGGAGAGCAGCCGGACGTTGGCTCCAGGCTCCTGAAGCACCCCCAGGGCACCAAAAATTGAAAAACTTCATTTAGGAACGGGGCAGGAGGCACCAGCACTTCTGAACCCCGAGCTGCCAAACCCGCGGCACAGAGCCTGGAAAAAAAACGCGTCGGGAAAAGCCCCCAGAGCCTGGATTTTCAGCAGAACCCCGCTGATGCCTGGTGGAAAAGAGGGAAGCTGCCAACTCACGGAAGCACTGGGGGATCTCCCCGCTCCAGGAGCCGTTGCCCTCGCAGGTGAGCACGGCGGGCAGGGAGAGCTGGTAGCCCTCGAGGCAGGCGTAGCTGACGCTGGAGCCCCAGCTGAAATCCGAGCCCACCACCTTCCCGTTGGGAATGGCCTGGGGAGCTCTGCAGGTGATGGCTGGAGGGAAAGGGAAAAAGGAAAAAAAAGGGAAAAAAGGGGAAAAAAGGGGGAAAAAAGGGGAANCCCACCCTGTGCATCCCTGGGAGCACTGTCCAAATATTCCCTGAGATCCTGGGGCTGTGCCCATTCTCTGGGGGGCCTGTTCAGGGCCCCAGCACCCTCTGGGGGAAGAACTTTTTCCTAAACATCTCTGCAGATCCGATTTTGGAGTCGATGCTCGCTCTCAGCTGAAGGTAAAAATCCACCCCGATGTGGCGTGAAAACCCATCCCAGATTTCCCCAGAGATTCGCACATTTTGGACAACCTGGCCAGGGCTCAGACGAGCAGTTGAAGCCACAACCTGTCGGGTTTTCACCCACTCTGGGCTGTTTTGAGACGACATTTTTGCAGAGCTCTGCTTTTCAGCTCAGAGGAGCTAAACCTGCACCTCTGAATGAGACTCTTTGCCGCGTTCTGGGTCATTCCTGCAGCATTCGCTCAGCGCAGAGAATGAAAAAGGAGAGGAAGGATTGCTCTTTACAGCCTCCGAAGGAGCTGGAGTGCATTTGAGAGTTTTTATGTGGCCTGTGTTTATATCAGTGCCGTGACAGGTGAATTTCCCAGATTTTTGAAGGAGAGCAGAGATGCTGCCACACATCTTATCTGCACTGGGGTGTGAGCAAAAGGGACCCTGCCTGCCCAGCCGCTGCTTTCTTATTTCCCTTTTCTATCTCTGAACCACAGGAGCCATCTCGGAATAATGAAAAGACTGGCAGGGAACATTTTTCAGATGTTTCTGGGTGATGCCAGCAAAAGTGTCTGCTGGAAAAACACCGCATTTCATCCCAGTTTGGTCTGAGTTTTTGTGCAAAATCACTTTACTCCCTGGGCTTTGCTCCCAGTCCAGCACAAGACGAGAAATTCCTTCTCTCCCTCCCAGGCACAGATTGATATCCCTGCAGACAGCAAGGTGTTGCTGCTCCCTGAATGTGGGCTCAGTATTTCTGAGCCTGAATTTCAGCTCGCTGACCATTGCCGGCTCCTTTCCCAAGGGAAAGCTGTCACAGTTTCTCTTTCCAAAACATCTCTCTGCGTGTCTCAGCACAGGCTCAGCAAACAGTGTTTCCTTTGCCAGAACAACTGTCCCCAGGGGTTGTTTCCTATTCCTGAACCCATGGAGAGCAGTGTCAGTGCCATGGACCAATAATAGACCTTTTTACACAGCGTGTTCTAAAAGAAACTGTTGGGGTTGTAAATAAAGCTTCTTTCTCTGCTGACCACTCTATGGCGTCAATCCATTTCCTGTCCTACTGTGACACCTGAAAAAACAAACTCTGGATGGAATGAGGGAGCCGAGGAACGCCCAGCCAGGCTCCCAGGGAAACTTTTGGCGGCCTTGCAAAACTCGTCTCCTGCCACATTTCCAGGGCTCCTACCCTTGCAGACGGGTTTGGTGCCGTTCCAGGTGCGGTCCTTGGTGCAGGTGAGGGCAGCTGCCCTGTCCGACTCCATCATGAAGCCGGGAGTGCACTGGAACACCACGGACTTGTTGTAGGTGAAGTCGCTGCCCAGCCTGAGCCCGTTGGCCGGCACGCCGGGGTCTCCACAGTTGATCACTGCCAGGGAAGGGAAAAAGGAGAATTTCTGGCAGCTGGGACCACGCCTGTGACGGTCCTGAGGGTTCTTCCAGGTGGGATTTAAGCAGCGAGATGTGGAGCAGCTTTGTGGACCTGAATAGTTTTCCAGGCAGGATTAGCCAGTGAAATGTGGAACAGCTCTGTGGTCCTGGGTGTTTTTCCAGGCAGGATTTAACCAGTGAAATGTGGAGCAGGTTTGTGGTCCTGAATGTTTTTCCAGGTGGGATTTAACCAGTGAAATGTGGAGCAGGTTTGTGGTCCTGAATGTTTTTCCAGGTGGGATTTAACCAGTGAAATGTGGAATAGGTTTGTGGGATTTAAGCAGTGAAATTTGGAGCAGGTTTGTGGTCCTGAGCATTTTTTACAGGCAGGATTTAA
>WBMY01006233.1:10749-27720 GCA_013397315.1 Donacobius atricapilla | reverse complement strand
AGGGAAGGGAAGGGAAGGGAAGGGAAGGGAAGGGAAGGGAAGGGAAGGCACCAGGAGCCCCCTTCAGGCACAAAGGGCGGGTGACAATGGGTGGGTGACCGCAGCGGGGTGACCGCAGCGGGGTGACCGCGGCGGGGTGACCGGGCAGCGCCCCTCCCGAGGCCCCTCACCCGAGCAGTGTGGCAGGGAGCCGCTCCAGCGCCCGTCCAGCTGGCACATCCGCGTGGCGTTGCCGACCAGCGTGCGCCTGCCCAGGCAGCTGTACCGCACCACCGAGCCCACCGTGTGCTTGTCCCCCGAGATCTGCGCGTGGGGGGGCGACCCGGGGTGGCCACATGACACCACTGCAAGAGAGGCACCGGCTTCAGCCCCCGGGAATTCCACAATTCCAGCTTGGGGGGACCTCTAACAGCAGTTATTCCCAACCCTTTCCATGGGAAGGGACGCTTCTCCCTATCCCAGGTTGCTCCAAGTCCTGTCCAGCCTGGCCTTGGACACTTCCAGGGATGGGGACACTTCCAGTTTCTCTGGGCAACCTGTGCCAAGGCCTCCCCACCCTCACAGGGAAGTTCAACATATAGGAAACAAAAATATGGGAAAATCTACTTTTTTTTTAAAGCTTTTAACCCCAGGAATCCAGGGAATAAGTGGTAGAACTGACCTGGGTTTCCAAATGCACACAAATCCTCTAAATCCCAACATTTTAAGGAAGGAGATCCCTTGTACTCAGGCTGAGGGAGCCTGGGGTCAGGGTTTTAACAGGAATTCCCTCTCAGCTGTGGGGACATGGATCATCACTCACCAATTCCCCAGGATCCATGCAAGGGGTGAGGACAGGACAGAAGGAAAGGAAAATGTGCCCAAAACTGATTGGTAGGATTTGGTGTGGAGGGATAAACACGGAAAAAGCGAAAGGAACAATCCCAGCTTTGGAACAGCTCAAGCCAATTGGAATTTCCGGAGTTCTGAGGCCATTCCCGAGGGCAGGGAATGGGATTGCAGCTGGTTTAGTGCCCAAAGGGACAAAGTGGTCGTGCTGGGGGCGGGGCCGCTCCTGCCTGCACCTCCCCAAGGCAGCTAAAATCCACTCTGGATCCCAAATTCCCAGCGTGAGACCGGGACTCACTCACTCAGGTGAGCCCTCACTCAGGTGTGTCCTCACTCAGGTGAGTTCTCACTCACCCAGGTGTACCCTTGCTCACTCAGGTGAGTTTCCACTCCCTCAGGTGAGCCCTCCCTGCGCTCCAGAGCCGCTCCTGCCCTCTCCACCTGCACCACCCCAGCTGGAACTCTCTCCTCAAACCCCCAAAATCCATCGGGATTCTACCCGGCATGTCCCTAATCCATCAGGACCTGCCTGTCCTGACACAAAGAACCCTCCCCAGCAGGATCCTTCCCTCAAACCCCAAAATCCATCGGGATCCACCTATCCTTACACAGAGAATGCCCCCAGCTGGATCCTCTCCTCAAACCCCCCAAATCCATCGGGATTCCACCCAGAACACCTCAAATCCATCAGGATCTGCCTGTCCCTACACAGAGAACCCCTTCCAGCAGAATCCCTTTCCGCAAACCCCAAAATCTGTTGGGATTCCACCCAGAACACCTCAAATCCATCAGGATCTGCCTGTCCCTACACAGAGAACCCTCCCCAGCAGAATCCTCTCCTCAAACCCCAAAATCCATTGGGATTCCACCTGGAACCCCCCAAATCGATCGGGATCAGCCTGTTCCTACACAGAGAACCTGCTCCAGTAGGATCCTCTCCTCAAACCCCAAAATCCATCGGGATTCCACCCAGAAGCCCCCAAATCCATCAGGATCTGCCTGTCCTGACACAAAGAACAGCTCCAGCAGGATCTCTCTCCTCAAGCCCCCAAACCCCCTTCCCTGGGAAGCTCCTGAAACCACTGGGATCATTCCCACACGCATTTTTTTTTGGGCGGGGGTGGATTTTCCCTCACGGATCCTGCAAAACCCCGTGGGACGAGCGGCTGGGCTGGCCAGGGAGGGTCGGGGCCACTTACGAAGGCACTGGGGGAGGGCTCTGTCCCACGTGCCATCGCCCTGGCACGTCAGGACGTGCGTCCCCAAGAGATAAAATCCGTGGCTGCACTGATAGGACACGGTGGTGCCGAAGCTGAACCTGTGGGGGCCACTCGGCTGCACTTGCCGGACGCTGTTTTCCAGGTGCCCGGGGTCAGAACAGTTCACAACTGCAAACAAACAACACAACAACACCCCCAAAAATAACGGGAAATAGCGGGCGGGGCAGAAAAACGTGGGATGCACAACAGAAAAAAAAAGGCAATAAAAACGGGTGGGAAATTGAAGGTTTTATGCTGTGATTTAAGTTTTGTTGTTTTTTGTTTTTTTTTTTCCTCCCCCGACCCCGCCCCCCCCGAGATTTTTGAGGGTGGGAGTGGAAAAATTCCTGGTGAAAAGGGGGAAAAAGGGAGTCCGGGCAATCCTGAAGGTTCTCGCCCAGCAGCAGAGCCTGGATGTCCAGCCCCAAATTGGGATTTAGAATATCCAGCTGGGAATAACTGATCCCAAACTGGGATTTCCATCATCCGGCAGGGAATAATTGATAATCCAGCATGGCCAGAGATCCTGGATTAGGGGAATGCAGAGGGAGGGAGTGCAGGGAGGGGATTTGGGAAGTGAGCCTGAGTGCTGATCCCACGGGGAAAAGGGAAGAGGGCTCCACACAAAGCTGTGGAGGAAAAGCTGCTCCAGAGGGTCTGATCCCAAATTTCCTTGTGTTCCCTGCCCGCTTCCAACACGCTCCAACGCCTTGGAGGACGCAGCGAGGTGAGAAAATCCCAAGGTTTGTTCGATCCACGGGATTTACAGCAGCCCTGGCGTCTCCAACACCCCCTGGGGGTGGTTCCCAGGGGATTTCTGGATTGGGAACGCGGAGAAATCCCCGAGGGAGGCTGGGACTGACCTCGGCAGGAGGGCAGGGTGCTGCTCCACTGCCCGTTGGCCAGGCACTGGGATTGGGAAGCTCCCTCCAGGCGGAAGCCGGGGTTGCACTGGAATTTGGCCACGTCGTTGAGGTTGAACTGGGAGCCCTGGGTGAGGCCGTTGGGGGGGTTGCCAGGGTGGCCGCAGGTGATGGCTGCAAGCACAGAGTGGAAAAGTCACTTGGGTTATTCGCTGGGAAAAGTTCTGGGGGTAGGAGAGCGTAAAAAGCCCCACATCAATCCCAAAACACGAAGATTTGGGGCCTGCTCTGTTGAGAGAACGGGGTTTTTGTAGGTTTTTCCAGCACCAGGAATTCCCTGCATCCCTCTCCAGGCAGCTGAGTGCCAAGATCCCACTGATTTACACCATATATCCCTTTAAAAAATCCCAGCTCCTGCTGCTAATCCCACAGCACCCCAGGCATCCCAAACTCTGCTGCTCCTTCCCTCTCTCCCCGTGCCAGTCCTGGCTGCTCCCTGCAGGGAAAACTTACACCTGGAAGCAGAGGGAAAAGAGGGGAAAAAAAGGGAAGAAAATCAGAATTCCAGCACAGGGCCTGAAGAGATGAAATCTGTCCAACTTTGTGGGAAAATTTTCCTTGCAAGTACAACTTTATTTCTAAGTGAGGACTTTCCTGGAGTTTCTTTTCCCTGAGGTTGGTGTTGGCTCGGGATGAGGTGAAGGGCACTGGAGCTGTGCCCTGGCAGCTCCTGGGGGAGCAAAGGCAATCCCAGCATCCCAAAAAGTTCTGGGAAGTGGCTGGAACACTTCGCTGTCACCTCAGCAGGTGACACAGGGAGGGCAGAGCCTTTGATTCCAGCCGGTTCCACGGCACAAAAGGAAACTCAGGATGAGCCAGCAGGAGATTCTTGGCCGCCTGAGGAATGTGACATCCTGGCACAGCTGAGGACAAAGCTTTATTGATCATTGTCACACGGAACGTCCCGGTTTGTCCATCAGGACAAATCTGGTTTTCCTGGAGAGCTGCCAGCACCAGGAGATTGAAGGGAAGAGGAAATCCCCACAAAAGATCCGTAACAAATCCCCCAGGCTGGGGATGGGGATTTATTCCTGACCCAAGCTGGTGACAGGGATAAATGAGAAATACGGAGTGCTGCAGGAAGCGGGGCCAGGTTTGGAAATGGGAGGGATTCTGTCCCTAGGGAAAAACAAAAAAGGCTTCCCACAGTTCCACGGATCAAACAGAGGAGGTGACTGCAGCAGGCTGGGAGGGGAAAAGCCGGGAGAGCAGGGAATGGTGCTGTGCCCTGAGCGGGGTCAATAAAACCCTGAGGTGCCTCACTGCAGAGCCCACCGGGGCTCGGATCGACAATCCCAAATTTCTGTTTCCCCCAGGGCATAATGTGTGTAACAACTCAGAATTCCAGAATGGTTTGGGATGGAAAGGAGTTTAAAGCGCATCCCATTCCAACCCCTGCCATGGGCAGGAGAGTAAATTCCAACCACTCTTTTCCCAAAAACCTCCAGCAGGATCTCAGACAGCCCCCGAATTTTGGAGTGACTGCTAACTTTGCCAACTTAATCCGGATTTTTTGCTTTCAGGCTGGATTCTGCCAGGTCATTCTCTCCTTCCCATCTTGTTCTTGTTGTGCCCCAGCACAGAAAGCTCCAAACCAGACAGGAGAGACGGGGACAAACAACTGGAGCACCACGATATGAAATCCGCGGATTGTGCCGCCCGTTGATAAGAAGATGCTTCAACTTATCAACACCTGAGAGCTGCAGGGAGTTGGTTAATTGGGTTATTTCCTGGGAAGATAAACGAGGAGGTTGGACAAGGTGATTTGGGGGAGAGCAGAGCAGAGATCCTGATTTTCCACGGACACGGGTCTCAAGGACTGAGACCACCAGGGTGTGCTTGTAGGGTTGTGCCTGCCTCTGACCCCAAAAAAGTCTCCTCTCCTCTGGCCCCACACCTTCAGCTGGGCTTGGGAAGGGGAAATTCAGTGGGACTTTTGAACCACAAAGGATCTTTTCCTGGAGACACCCCAAGGATGATCCTGCAAAAACACCCAGAACGCGCGGAAGGGAAGAGGGCCCCGGGCAAAGCTGTGGTGGTGGAGGAAAAGCTGCTCCAGGGGGGCTGATCCCAAATTTCCTGGTGTCCCCCCCCCCACTTCCAACACACTCCAACACCTCGGAGGACGCAGCAAGGTGAGAAAATCCCAAGGTTTGTTCGATCCACGGGATTTACAGCAGCCCTGGCGTCTCCAACACCCCCTGGGGGTGGTTCCCAGGGGATCTGAGCTCTTGCAGGGGCTGTGAGCTCAGCCCAGCCCCTTCCACAATCCCTCCCACCCCCTCCTGGCTGGAATTCTCCGTGCCAGGGCTGAAGGAATGACAAGTACTTACGCACACAGACAGGAGTCTTCCCGGACCAGCGGTGATCCTGCTGGCAGATGCGCACGGACATGCCGATGAGGCGGAAGCCGGGCTGGCACTGGTACACCACGCTGCCCCGGTAGTTGTAGTTCTCGCCGTTGATCTGCCCATTCACGATGGGGCTGGGCACGCCGCAGTGCCCGGCTGCAGAGGGGAGAAGGGCAGGGATCACCCGGGGAGCCCGCGAAAGGAGCCCCCAAAAGGCGTCGCCCGCCCGCCGGATCTCTGCGGGGTCGGGGTTTGGAGATGCCCGGACGGGGTTGGGTCAGAAGGGAACACAAGGATTGTCCAGAGGGACACCTTCCACCATCCCAGCTCACTCCAAACCCTGCCCAACCTCTCTGGACACTCCCAAGGATGGGCAGCCACAGCTCCTCTGGGAAAGGATGGGGTTTGGAGATGCCCAGACTGATTTGGATTGGAAAGGAATGTAAGGATTGTCCAGAGGGACACCTTCCACCATCCCAGCTCACTCCAAGCCCTGCCCAACCTCTCTGGACACTTCCAGGGATGGGGCAGCCACAGCTCCTCTGGGAAATCCATGCCTGTTGCTCACAGGGAAGAATTCCACCCCAACATCCAACCCAAACCCATCCCCTTTCAGCTCCAGGCCGCCAACTCAAGACTCTGCTGCCGTAAATAAACATCCCCGTCCCACAGCTCTCCCAACACCTCACACCTACTGAGGAGGCAGCAACCAAACTCTGCTTTTCCCTTTCGCATCCCGTTAAAACCCTGCAGCGGGGATTCCTGCTCTGACCCGTCCCTAAACCCCCTGTTCCCCCCCGAGGCGCCTCCAGGAGCCTTTCCCTCGCCCCGGGGGTGCCCGCAGGAGTTTCCCAAGGGATACCTACCCAGACAGCGGACCTCAGCCCCGCTCCAGAGCCCGTTGGCCATGCACTCCCGGACCCGGGAGCCCACCAGGGTGTAGCCGGTGTTGCAGGAGAAGATGGCAGTGGCCCCGTAACTGGTGAGGGTCCCGATCTTGTTCCCGTTGGGAGGGGTGGGCAGGTCCCCACAGGAGATAACTAGGACAGAGCCCAGAGGGTAGTGAGAGGACAGGCTGGCAGGGATGGGTTTTGAAGGAATGCACCCGGGCACAGCACCAGGAGTTATTGCTGGAGTGGGGAAGTTCATTAAGTAATTCCAGGAACTGTAATAATTCCAGAGCCACGTTAGACGAGGTGACAAAAATAAGAGCTGTTAATATTTATGCTTCAGGACACGAGGGGAGCGCTAAAGACAGGCTGGGAAGGAACTAAAGGAGTTTTTCACACCAGAACTTCCTCACACAGGAATATTTTTCTCTCGTTAACCCGTTGCTGGATGCAGCAGGAAGCCTGATTCCCAGAAAACCCACAGAATCGTGGAATGGGGTAGGTTGGAAGGGACCTTAAAGGCCATGAGCAGGGGCATCTCCCACTAAGCCAGGCTGCTCCAAGCCCTGTCCAACCTGACCTTGGAGTGGCACGAAGTTTCCAATCAAAAGTGACACCCAGCTTTCCCCCATGGGCTGAAATTCCAAGATCTGCAGATCCCAGCCGGGTCTGTGGGATGCAGGAGCCCCTGCAAACCCAACTCCCCCTCCGAACTCCAGCTCTTGATTTTATCTTCATTTTCTCTGCCTGCAAGCTCCGCAAACGCTCCGGAGCTCCCGCTGGGTGCTCCTGACCTCGGGGCGCTGCCAAGATCCTGTCACTTGGATTTAGGTGGCAATAAGGCTGAGGGAACAAAAGGAGGTCAGGCTCCTGCTCCCAGAGCCAGAGGAAGAGCTGGCAGGGGGAAAAGTACATCTGTCACCCACGCCGGCAGTCACAGCTCCACAGACAAAGGCAGGCAGCAGGGAAGGAGATTTTACCGTCTCTGTCTGCACTTGGAGAGAAAAACCCTCCACCTCTGACAAAAGGAGAGCTCCAAAGCGCAGCAGTGGTGTCAGAACAACTGAGAGCTGCTGCTGTGCCCCGCTGGGTTTGATTTGCAGGTGACACCGTTACCCTTGTAAACCTGGTGTCTGGGTGAGAGCTGAGGCTTGCCAGCAGAATTCTTTATTTTCCCTCCTTAAAAAGAGCCCCGGCTTCCGAGCAGCTGTGACAGCGGAGCTGCTGGGACCCCACAGCAACAGCTGAGCTGAAGGGCTGGAGATCCCAGAGAAGGGCTGGGATTAACCCAGGAATCAGCTCCCTGCATCCCAGCAGCTCTGCTGTCTCTACCTCAGCTGCTGCCAGCAGTAATTTATTCCCATCCCACAGCAGGGACACCTTCCACTATCCCAGGCCGCTCCAACGTGGCCTGGGACACTTCCAGGGATGGAGCAGCCACAGCTTTCCTGGGAAATCCATCCCAGCCCCTCCCTGCCCTCACAGGGAAGGATTTCCTCCCAAAACCTGCGCCAAACCATCCCATCCTGCGCCCAAATCTGGGGATTGAAACAGAGCATAATGGAACTGGTAAAGGAGCCCGGTATCTTAGGCCTGATGGAGCGGAAACCATGGGAGAGACGGACACAGATGAAGGATCCCGGGGGTAGGAGTGAGCAGGAAACATGCTGTGAAGCTTTGTAACCATTCCCAAGTAACTGATGTCATAAGGAATGCATAACCAATGAGAAATCGTTACCAAAGTAGAACCCTACATAAATGCCAGACAAGAAAAACCCTGCATAAACCCAAATAAATGCCTTGTATGCTCAATAGATTTGGTTTCTGACCAGGACTCGGGATGTCCCCACTCTCAATCCCAGCACCCAAAGGCCACCACCTCCTTGGTTACCCACAGTCACCCACCAGCACACCAGGTACAGGGCTGACCAACAGAGACCCCAAAAACTTGCATTCCTTTGCTTTACCTTACATTCCTTTCCCCACACTCCTTATTTTTTCCCCTCCCAAATAAGGAATTCACCCACACTTTACTGCTTCTCCACTGGCCCTTATTTTTTCCCCAAATTTCACATGCTCATTTGGTTATTTCAGCCTTCATCTGTGATGCCACCACAACTGTCTGTAAGTCAGTCCCCTTTTGCATTACCTTTCGGCATTCTTCACCCGTTATTCACTTTCTTTTAGTGTAATTCACCTTCCAGTTAGGGTGACACGCTTATTGATGTTCACCACCTTGTTGGCTTCAGCTACCAGCCAACTCCTCCCCTCACACCATGAGCGATGCCCAGCAGCTCCTCACACTCTTACCTCACCAGTTCAACATCAGGAATTCACTGAAACCACGCCAGGAAACATCAAAAACCCCCAAAACCCCCCGGGGCTGGGATCTGCTTGTCGCCCTGATTTTTTCAGCTTTCTCTTCTGTTTCACAGTTTCATGGTTTGGGTTGTTTCTCACGCTTGGGTGATGCAAACAAAGCCAATGTTTTTGTAATCTCAAGGTAGTTTTCATCCGTGTTCTTAGAGCTACGGACAGCTGATGGACAGTTGTCTTGACCAACGGCATGGGGAGAGGTGTCACCCTTCTCCCCCAATCCCTGCCCTTTGTAGAAATACTATAAAATGGAGTCAGACCTTTTTAAATAAATCCGTTTTAGTTCCATACCTTCTAATCAATGTGTGTGTGTGACGAACAGCGTCATTTCCTGACCCGCCCCAAACACACAAACCAGCCCCGGTGCCACCGTGGGGCGTCCCCGCTCTTACTTTTACAGGTGGGCACGGGCTCCCCGATGCTCCAGGTGCCGTTGGCCTGGCAGCTGATGACCCTCTGGCCCGTGTAGTAGTAGCCAGGGTCGCAGATGAGCATCAGCTGGGCGTTGTAGTGGTACTGCACCTCGTAGGTGAGGCGCCAGCGGCCGTGCTCCACCGCGATGCTGCCCACGTCGGGGCACGTCACGGCTGAGAGGGGGAGAAAAGCCAGAGAAAACGACATAGGGAGTTGGTTAATTGAGGTTAATTGAGGTTTCAACTCCCCCCCCCAAAAAAAAAATGCAGGTTGTGGGTGCTGAAAGGCCGGGCAGAGAGAAAGTTAAATAATATTTCCTGGAGTTGCTCTGGGGAGCTGTGAGAGGCTCGGTGAAGGAATTCCAAACCATCTTTAATCTTTACACCTGGTGTTTTTGCACTTGGTGTTGACCTGCAAGTTGTTCACAAAAAAGGGGTGCTGCTCCTAATTAGCCAATGATGGTGAGGGGTGTTAATTGAGGACCAATCAGGTCCAGCTTTCTCAGTAAAAGAATGTGATGTCTAACAAACTTTGCTCTTGCCCTCCAAGAAGAACTGGAGTTTGTGTCACTTAATTTATCCAATATACATATTATACAATTTATACACATTATTACATTTATACTATATATATATTTATACAGTAGTGGATTTTTAATGAGGGCAATACCAACCCCTGGTGGGGTTGTTGTTGCAGGCTGAAAGGAAAACTTTCCAGACGAGATAACCCGCGACCTGCTGTCCATTTTTGGGTGTAGCACCTGGGGTGCTTCACCTGCCCAGAACACACCCCCGAAGTCCCTTCAATAACCAGAACTGCTTTTTTATCCCCACGATTTTGTCCGGCCTGTGTTTCCAGGTAGCCCCAGAAGGACACCCCGCAGGAATGCCCACTCACCCAGGCACAGAGGGGGCTGGTTCCCGTTGCTCCAGACTCCCTCCTGCAGGCACTGGGCGCTGGGCTGCGCGCCCGGCTGCAGCTGGAAGCCCTGGTTGCACTGGTACACGGCCTTGGTGCCCACCGTGTACTCCTTCCCAAAGACAACCCCGTTCCTCGGCGCTCTGGGCACTCCGCAGGACAGAGCTGGGAAGCAAAAAAAGCACAGTGAAGTAACCGAGGAGCTGCTGGTTTCATCCCAAACGGAAATCCCGGATCCCGAAGTTTCCTAGTGGCAAACCCCACATGCTGAGGGGAGGGAGGGCCCACACCCTTCATAAAGGATTTTATTCAATCCTGAATCCCAGTTTCTCCTGGAAGAGGCTGTGGCGCACACCTCCCGTAATATCTGTGCCACAGGTGGCATCAGCAGAGCGCTCCCGAGTTTCCACTTTCAGATGAAGGATCCGACAGCGGGAATGCTTGGTGTTCACACCCCACCGCAGCACCGGCCCCAAACCCCTCTCCAGGAGCGCTTCTGCATCACATGAGGCAGCAAATTGTGTAATTATGGTGTGGCAGAAGGGAGGCTAAATTTAGCCTCACGGCTGAGGAGGTGGAGGGGGGGAATTCAGGGGGAAAATGGAGGAACCGGCGCGGTGCCAGCAGCGCTCGGAAGGGAGGCTCTGCACCATTCCCGCTGGAATCCTCAGCTCTGGGGACAGGGCAGGGAGGGGACAGGCAGGTGACAGCCAAAAACACACCAAGAATCACACAAAGAATCAGCCGTTTATGTTGTTACTCTTTTTCCCCACCCTGGGAACGCCAGCGCTGGGAAATGTCCCCAGATCGGCTTCTCTGGCAGCATGAGGAGGAGGAGGGAGGGTAAATCCAGATCGGGCTCCAAAGCCACCCTGCGCTTCCCATCCCTCTCCAAGCCTGGCCCTGGGGAAGAGGGAGATCCACATCTCTCCTGTCTGCACAGGGTGGGATGCCCAGGGACGAGCAGCCGGGTCCTGGGAAGCTCCATGGGAAGTTCCTAAAGGCTCTGTGGGGCTGGGAGAGGAGCAGAACCTGACAGGGTCTGCACAGGGTGGGATGCCCAGGGACGAGCAGCCGGGTCCTGGGAAGCTCCATGGGAAGTTCCTAAAGGCTCTGTGGGGCTGGGAGAGGAGCAGAACCTGACAGGGTCTGCACAGGGTGGGATGCCCAGGGACGAGCAGCCGGGTCCTGGGAAGCTCCATGGGAAGTTCCTAAAGGCTCTGTGGCGCTGGGAGAACAGCAGCACCTCCCAGGAGACACAGCCCTACCCCCTGATCCCAATACCTGCCCCTGCTTCCCAACAAACCCATTCCCTCCTGCAGCAGCCCCAGCTCAGCTCCCGAGCTGCTCCAACACATTCCTGCTGCTCCCTGTGCACAAAAGCCGGGCTGGAAAAGCAGGAAAAGTCACTTTTTGCTGACGTGGAGCCCAAACTCTGCGTGCGCAGCAGCAGCAGCACAGCCCGGGGTCTCTCCCCGTGCAAGACCCAGCTTTTCTCCCAGTCCTGCCACAGCACGGAGCAGGATCCCAGAGCAGCTGGCAGCTGCCGGAATTGCGATGGGAGTGAGCAGTTCCAGAGGCAGGATCGGGCCCTGGCAGCGCTGCTGGTGGCAGCAGTGTCACTGCAGCCAGCTCAGGGCTGGCCAATCCCTCTCCAAGGCCGGGTGTCTAGACAGGCTGCCAGCCTGAATACCAATGGCCCTCCCGGGGAAAAGAGGGCACCTGGAAATTCCAACCTTTTCCCTGCTACCTCTGCTATTCCTTTTTCCTGGAGGGTGGGGGGAAGCTGAGCCCTTCCCATCCCCACCAAGGCCTGCTCCTTTCTGCTTTTCATTCCCTTAAATGCTTCCTAAAAAACCGCCCCTTTTATTTATCCCCAGGAAACTGAGGCGCGGGGAGGGACGGGAGCTCCGAGCTAGCGGGGCTGAGCTGCCTCCTGCCTTCATTCCATGGAGTTATGGAATGGTTTGGGATGGACAGGACTTTCAATCCCGTCCCACTCCCTGCCATGGGGACACCTTCCACTGTCCCAGGTTGCTCCAAGCCCTGTCCCACCTGGCCTTGGACACTTCCAGGGATCCAGGGGCAGCCACAGCTTCTCTGGGAAACCATTCCAGCCCTCCTCATCCTCACAGGGAGGAATTTCTTCCCAATCTTTAATCTAAACCCGTTCTCTGCGAGTTTAAAACCAGTATTAAATTTTTCTTGACGGAAGCAGAGACATTCGATTTTTGGGGTGGTAACAAACTCACTTCCGAGGCTCAACCTGCGGGCACTGCATCCCGCTTGGAATCTGGGATGAGGGAGATTATTCCAGAGGGAATCAGTGTTTGGCTGAGAGAAACCAAGGGAAAGAGGAGAAGGCAGAGGCTGGGAAAGCAGATCTGCAGCTGGGATTGCAAAGACAAAGCTGCTTCGAAACAGGCAGCAGGGACAGCAAAGGCACAGCAGATCATGGAAGTGCTGGGCCCTCCGTGCCAAGGCAGGATTGTTCCCTGCAGAATATTCCAGGAATGTCAGCAAGGACGGAGCATGCAGGGAAGATTATTCCGAGGGGACGAGGAAGTGGGAGAGGATTCTGAGCTGGTAGAAAGGAGATCTGGGGAATGTCAATTCGAGAATTTGTATTTATGGGCACACCAGCCCCTCCTTCCTGGCACGGCTGAGGAGGGGAATAATTCCTGCAGCTCCAGGCAGAGAATTCCCAAATCTCTGCCACCTGAAAGGGTGGGAAGGACACAGCCCAAAGCGGAAGATGCCAGTTGGCTTGGAGAGATGTGGGGACAGAAAAATGTTGGATTTGATGCGGCCGAAGGGAGCAGGAGAGGAGCCAGCCCAGGCCTGGGGGTGGAGCTGCTCTACCAGGAATTATCCTCCTGAAAATCCCCAGCCCAAGGCACTGGAGAGCCACGGGCCAGTGTTAGGATTCCTGACAGGAATACGAGGAAACTGAGGGGAAAAGTGACTCTTTCCACCTCTGCATGTGACATGAGCAGCGAGTCCTCCCGGCTGGGGGAGTCAGGCTCTTCCAGAGGGACATCCAGCAGCAAGATCCTCACCTGAGCGTTCAGTGGAGACATTCCCACTGCTCCGAAGGGGAAAATGAGCCAGGGAACCACCTGGAATGCTGTGGATTGCCCCCGAATTCCTGCTCAGCACCACGGGTTGTGCCCCTGGGGCTCCTGCCTCGCCGCACCCCCAGCAGAACCACAGCGGTGCAGGATGGGTTTGGTGCCTCTCATTTCCCGTGGAAAATGCCCTTCCCAAGGCACAGCACGGGGTGCTGAGCACCACCACCGGAGCTTCCCAACATTCCCAGGCCTGGGAGTGACTCCCAGCCCCTCCCTGGTGGCCCAGGACCTGCTGGTCAGGGACTTGTCCCTGCTTTGAACTGTGGCTGTGGTGTCACTCCAGCTGTTCCAGCCTTTCCCAACTTTCTCTCCATCTCTTTCCCACCTCCAGGTTTAAAATCCACTCCCCTCACACCACCTTGGAAGCTGAGCACGAGGCTCAGGTGGGATTCCACCTCTCCAGGGCAGTCAGGGCTCAGCAGGATCCCGATCCATTCCTGATGACACAATTTTCCTTAAAAAAGGTGGAGTAAAGCAGAGGAATCCCTCTGGCTGGGCTAAGGATTCAGGAGGCACAGTTGCCATGACAGCCCTGGTTGTGCTGTTCATCTGCTCATCCCAGCTCTTGGCTTTGCCCTATCCATGTTTTCTGGGAGCTAAATCCCTCCCTGACCTTGTGTCCAGCTTCCCTTTGGAGTGGGATGGAGCAGCAGGGCCTTGGTTTATCACTTCCCACTCCTTTTAAATCGGCTCCAGAGGGCTCACAGCACGAGGCTCTCCTTCAGAGCTGCAATTCCCAAAGAGCCGAAGTGATCCAGGAGCCTTAAAAGGCTGGAACATGGAACAATCCCACTTTTCCTCACAGCCTGGCTGGGCCAACAATGTGGACAGACGGTGCCTGAGCCATCTCTGCCCCCCGGCTGCTTTCCAGGGAAATCGGTGGAAATGAATCCCCAGCCTCAGCCCCCTTGGAACACAGGGAGGAGTGTTCAAAGCCACCAGAAGGCTCCTTCGGAATAAAGATGGGAATTTTAGCTCCGCAGAGGAGTTGGGATGATCGGCAGGTGGAGGGAAAGGTGGGAGCAGAGAGGGAGCAGTGGGAGGGATGCGCATCCAGAGGGGGCAGCGAGGCTGCTGAGGGGCTGGGAACACAAACCCTGTGAGGAAGGGCTGAGGGAGCTGGGGTTGTTCAGCCTGGAGAAAAGGAGACTCAGAGGTGACCTCATCACTCCCTACAGCTCCCTGAGAGGTGCCTGTGCTCAGCTGGGGTCGGGCTCTTTCTCCAGGCAGAACGAGAGGACACGGCCTCAAGCTGCACCAAGGGAAATTTAGGTTGGATATTAGGAAAAGGTTTTTTACAGAAAGGGTGATGAAGTCCTGGAATGGTCTGCCCGGGGAGGTGGTGGAGTCACCATCCCTGGGTGTGTTTGAAGGAAGATTGGATGTGGCACTGGGTGCCAGGGTTTAGTTGAGGTGTTGGGGCTGGGTTGGACTCGATCTTGGAGGTCTCTTCCAGCCCAGTGATTCTGTCATTCTGTGATTCTGTGAGGGGCGGCAGCAGAACCCCCGGGCCCAGAGCCCTGTCCCCCCACCTTCCCACGCCTGGAATTTGCTTTGTGCTGGGCAGGACGTGGCACAGAGATCCTGGATAATGAGTAGGAAACGTGGAAGGGACAAATCCACGCCTAAATCTTGGAAGAAGCCAACGGGAACCACCTGAATCCCCAAGAATTTCTTCCCCCGTTGACACACACAGAGCTATGAGGGCACTTCCAGCAGAACTGGGAAGGGAATTCCAGCCAGAAAGCAGAGCAGCTCTCATGCTCCTGAGAGCCTTTCCAGATTCTTCCAAGCTTCCCCTGAGTGAGGCCTGGCTCTGTCTTCACGGCGTGACCAAACACTTCTACACCAAGAGCCTTTACACAGATGGGGATTTTTTCCCTCCCCCATCCCGAGCCTTTCTCTCTTTTCCCACTCCCAGTTGCTCTTTTCCCTCTTTCCCCATCTATTCCCAAAGCCCTGGACACAAGGAGCACCCCCCAGTGCCCACCTGCAGCTCCAAGCCCAACATGGAATGACAGGAATTCCAACAGCAGCATCTTCACACAGATGGGGACTTCTTTCCTCCCTCATCCTGAGCCCTTCCCTCTTTTCCCACTCCCAGTCATTCCCTTCCCTCTTTGCCACCTATTCCCAATACCTTGGCGATGAGGATCACCCCTCAGCTCTCCCAGCCTGTTCCCAACATGGAATTACCGGAATTCCAATAGAAATGTCTTCACATGGATGCTTTATTTCCTCCCATCCAGCTCCCAGTCATTCCCTTCCCTCTTTGCCACCTATTCCCAATACCTTGGCGATGAGGATCACCCCTCAGCTCTCCCAGCCTGTTCCCAACATGGAATTACCAGAATTCCAATAAAGGTGTCTTCACGTGGATGTTTTATTTCCTCCCATCCTGAGTCCTTCCCTCTTTTCCCACTCCCAGTCATTCCCTTCCCTCTTTGCCGTCTATTCCCAAAACCTCGGCGACGAGGATCACCCCTCAGCTCTCCCAGCCTGTTCCCAACATGGAATTACCGGAATTCCAATAGGAATATCTTCACATGGATGTTTTATTTCCTCCCATCCTGAGTCCTTCCCTCTTTTCCAGCTCCCAGTCATTCCCTTCCCTCTTTGCCATCTATTCCCAAAGCCTTGGAGTTGAGGATCACCTCAGCGCTCCCAGCCTGTTCACACCACGGAATTACCAGAATTCCAACACTGGGTTGTTTTTTCCCCACCGCCTCTCCCAGGGACTCCTGGAGCTCGATCCCGACCCGTCCCTGCTCTCACCTTGGCACAGGGGGATGGCTTCCCTCCAGTGGAAGTGCCCCTGCGGGTGCTGGCTGCAGGTGCTGGTGCTGTGTCCCACCAGGCGGTAGCCGGCGTCGCAGCCGAAGCGCACGGAGCTGCCGGGGCGCAGCCCGGAATGGCTCAGGATCATCCCGTGCGCCGGCGGCTGCGGGAGGCTGCAGTAGGGAGCTGCCAAAGGAGGGCAGGAGAAGGCAAACCAAGCACGGGGTCAGCAGCGTCGGGGTCGTTCCCTTCCCACCCCCAGGAATTACGCCGAGCTTCCCCAAAAGTGGGGAGTTGGCGGCGGATGAACACGGAGTTAAAGCAGGGAAGGGGAGCAGGGCTCTGAGCCTCACCCAGCCCCGGGAATAAGGAGTCCTTGCTGATAATTAAATATTCCTTAATTCATTGGCTGGACAGACCTTTCCATCCCTTTATCCAGAAACCTTTCCCGACATCCAGCCCCTGCCATCAATGACTCTCCACATCAGCCTTCTGATTCTGAATAGTTGGGAAATGAGCCGAAGCTCCAAGGTTTCTCCCCGCAGGAATTTCTCCTGATTGTGATCCCACAATCCTGGTCCTGATTTTTACAGAGTGGTTGAGACACGAGCCAAAGCTCCAAGGTTCCTCCTGGACAGATCCTGCCTTTCCCAACCTCCCCAGCTCGGAACGTGCCCGGCTTTGTGCCTCCCCCGCCTTGGCAGCTCCTGCCCTCACGGCTGGATCTCTGCAGGAATTCCATGGACTCTCCTGGCTGTGGAGCTGCTCCTGCTCCTGGCAGAGGCGGCTGGGACTCACCGGAGTAGCGGATTTTGAAGCCTTTCCTGTTGTAGGCATGGTCGGAGGACCAGCGCAGGAAGACGCTGCTCCCGCTGCTGGTGACGGTCAGAGGGGCCGAGTAATTCCCACTGAGGGACAGCAGCAGGGGGCTCTGCCCAGAGGGGCCTGGAGGGAAGGAGGGGACAGGGAAAAGGGAAAAGTCACTGTTGATTTTCCCTTTCCTTTTTCCTTTCCTTTCCTTTCCTTTCCTTTCCTTTCCTTTCCTTTCCTTTCCTTTCCTTTCCTTTCCTTTCCTTTCCTTTCCTTTCCTTTCCTTTCCTTTC